>SKCR01004132.1:0-26417 GCA_019454045.1 Zanthoxylum bungeanum | reverse complement strand
ACCATCGGAAGAGGCTTTTACATAATTTAGTGTTCCAGGTTAATAAACCGATTTGTGAAATAACCACTTCATCTTTTAAAAGATATTGGAAATATTCACAACCTGGATAGTTTTATAAATTTGAATTTTCTTCAATCTACTTTCAAGCAATTTTATTTACTTGTTTTAATTTTAAAGTCACTACCCAATAAAATAATCAATCCATTAGATACTTGTAAACATTTAACTTCATAAATTGATAACAAAAGTTTTAAGTCCTCGTGGGATCGATACTTTTTATACTACTTGAACGGTACGTGCGCTTGCGTTATACGCGTGTGATTACGCACCAGTCAAGTTTTTGGCGCCGTTGCCGGGGACTTATTTATCTTTCACTATTAGTTTTGGGGTTAGATACGTTACTTGTATCTAATTTCTTTTTACTTATTGTTTTTGTTTTCTTGTGTTTCAGGTTCTCAGACACTACATGAGATGAACCAGAAGCTTTGAACTCCGATCGTTTGACCCATAAATTGAAAGAACCATCAGACAGTTAATAAGGGAAAGGCGAGAAGGCCAAGAAGCAATTATCAACATGGAACCTGAACCTTTGGAGGTTGCACCACCAATACCCATTCGAGACAGAACCATTCCGGTGGTCGACTGTTTCATTTCCTGTATTGTACTTCCTCCTTTACCAGCAAATACATGTGACATCAAAACATGCATTCAGATGATTCAACAGTCAGTGCAGTTTGGGGGGAAAGCAATTGAAGATCCTAATACCCACATCAGCAACTTTCTGGAAGTTTGCGGCACTTCCAATTACAATCGAGAAGCTGAAGAAGCAATGAGACTGCGGGTTTTTACATACTCCTTGAAGGACAGAGCTAAAGCTTGGCTATATTCACTACATGAGCGATGAGGAATATTCCCAATTGACTGAACTGGATGAAGGTCAGAATAATCCTCATACTACGGATCAAATGACCAGAGGAGTCTTCAATGTCGTCTAGATCAGATGAAGGCCAGGTCTTCAACTTGACTCTACACGAGCCATGGGAAATGTTCCCAGTCGACTGAACCGAATGAAGGCTAGGATACTCTCCAACGACTTGTCTTGAAAAGGAACTAGGGGGAGTCTTCATGTCTTCTGGATCAGATGAAGGTCCATGTCTTGAACTGGGCTCGACATGAGCCAATTGGGGAATGTTCCCGTCGACTGAACCATATGAAGGTCAGGATAATTCCCAGCGACTGGTCCTGAAAAAGCACCAGGGGGAGTCTTCATGTCTTCTGGACCCGATGAAGGTCCAGGTCTTGAACTGGGCTCGACATAAGCCAATTGGGGCATGTTCCCGTCGACTGGACCAGATGAAGGTCAGGATACTCTCGAGCGACTGGTCCTGAAAAGAACTAGGGGGAGTCTTCATGTCTTCTGGACCAGATGAAGGTCCAGGTCTTGAACTTGGCTCGACATGAGCCAATTAGGGAATGTTCCCATCGATTGGACCATATGAAGTCCAGGAACTCTCCAACGACTGGTCTTGAAAAGGAACCAGGGGGAGTCTTCATATTATCTGGACCAGATGAAGGTCCAGGATACTCTCCAGCCACTGGTCCTCAAATGGTACCAGAGGGAGTCTTCATGTCTTCTGGACCAGATGAAGGTCCAGGTCTTGACACATGTCGTATGACATTACCTGTAAATTTTGAGAACATGAATCATGAAAGAGAAGAAGAGCAAGTACTTTTTTACCATGTTGTCTGAAGGCTTCGTTGAGTAAGCCAGTTGATATTTCTGTATCAGTAAGTTCTGTGGATTGGGTCATATGTTGACATATCCAATAGTTTGTCAAATAGAAGAAATATGTATATTCTTCCCTTTGTACTTGTCGTCTGATGGTCCCCCAAAATAGGAACGTCTTGTAGTGTCGAATGGGGCCCAATCATTTTATATCAAGTTGTAAGCCTGACATTACAAACACGATTAGCGGTAAGAAGAGAATTTTTTATATTTATGGTTTGGGGATCATGTCCCTCGGGCAGTCGACGGCCAGCAATATAACCATGTTATTTCACCCAAGCTTAGAGGAGTTCTTCTCGTAAAAACATGCTCATTGTGTCGACTGGGCTGGATTTCAATAATACTACCGTTTGGTGGGGATATTATTCGTAGTAGAGTCCACATCGTCTGAGATTATTAGAGACTAATAGTCATATATGTGGATCGTTTTGGTAGCTTATATTTTGTGCTTCTCTCAATTCTGAACATAACGTATGAGTGGGCTTCTTCTCTTCATGCATGTAGGGTCACCTTTCACATGTACAATCTTGGCAAGCTTCTCTTAGATCCCATGCGAATTTGTTTGTGACAGCTGAGTATGAGCTTTGTCGAGTGGACCGCTTTATTTGGCATTAGTCGAGTTGGGGCCCTTCATCTTTGGCATGTAGTGTGGCTTTATTTGCACTGTAGGTAGTGAGCTCTTTATTTAACTCAACTTTTTCAGCATTGGCCTCACTTTATCTTAACTTTTTTGTCGCTTTGGAGGTTTCTTTTGTCGAGTGACTATTTCTTCAATACCCACGTGAAGCTTTATGGGGATTGGAGGGTATTTTGAGCATTGGGCAGCATGCAATTCTCTAAGTGCCATGCGTTTTTGCTTTTTGCGTCAATGGGCTTCTTTTCTACATAGATCCTTCTTGTCTAGCTTGCAGCCTCGCTCATGGTGGCATCTCGGTGTCGTCACCAGTAGTCTCACCTAGGAGGCGCCAAAGGCCCAAAAACCAAGCAAAATAGCTTGATAAAACCAAGAGGTTCCAAGGCATAGAATATAAGCTACAAGAGCCCAACAAAACCTCAAACAGAGAAGAGGAAGCCTTTCAAAAAACAAGGCCATAGAAACCAAAAACCAAGCTGGATCAACCGAACACCAGTATTTAGAACAAACTCAGAGCTCAGGACAAGGAAGCAAACCCCAAGCTAAATCCCATCAGCTCAACAAGCAAAGGCCACTAGAAGGAGCCTCCACATGGAACCGAATCGAAGACATCCCTAACAAACCACCACCCCATACTATAAAGTCTTCCAGCAAGCCTCAGCAAGCCCAACCAAACACAAGCCTAACACAGAGAAACAAACCAGAAAGATAACTCCAGTCGAACCACCAGCAGAGCAAGAAAACTCCACCAAACCAGGGACGAATCACATCAGAAGAAAAAACCCAAACAAGCCTCAAAGGGCCACGACAAACCAGGAGCCCCGAGACTGCGAGCATATTCTATGGCATTTTTTAAAATGTAACAATTGAAACTTTTTATGAATTCTTATGGCAAATTCAATGTAATGAGGATATGCAGTTTGGCCTATGACTTTCACGTGTAGAACCAAATAAAGCCTGCCAACTGCTCGAGAGAATGCCACAAAAGACTTTTTAATAAAAATCTGAAAACAAATCTGACTAGGCGATCCATAGAGATTTCACAACCTCACACCAATCTTACATCCAACTGATTCAGAGAGCTTGAGCAAAACCAAAAAACCAGACTAACAACAATAAGTAGTCCTCAAAGTAGAACAATCAAGAAGATTGTGGGATTGACTTCCATAGCCTTCTTGTTCGACATGTAAGCGTTCATGCTGCTATCTATCACAACCTGGGCTTTCATAATTCTATCCATGTTAGCTGTCCAGCTCTACTCACCCGTGACCAAACAGCAAGGAGAGTCTACAAATCTGTCAGAGCAAACCACCTTCTACACATTGTCTCCAAGAATTTCCTTGCCTGTCTTGAACAAGTTCTCAACAAATGCCATCTTTTCCTTTTTTCTCTTCATTATCTTCCTTAAGTTTAAGCCATTCCTTGGTGGCTGAAACCAGCTTCTTCTCATCATACTCTTTCAACTGACCAACACCGTACTCGTCAATAGCATCCACCATGAAGAGTATTTCAAAACCCTTTTTCTTCAGTCTCTCAAGGAATGGTGAGTTATCTATAGCCTTCTTGCTCTCACCAGTGATGTAATAGATATCTCTTTGGCCCTTTTTCATCCTTGTAACTTAATCCTTCGCACTGGTCATCTCATCAATACTCTTTGTCGAGTAAAACCCGAGTAAGTCAGCAAGTTTGCTCTTGTTCTGGTTGTCTTTGTGAATACCCAATTTGATGGTTTACGCATGGCAGAATGCTTCTTTCATGATCAACGAGTGTGGACTGGACACACCTCATGCACATGCAAAATTTGGTCGCATGCTCCCTTCATGATCAGAGAGTTGTTGGACAGTTATGACCCATAGCATCACTATTTGTACAGATCATGGTGTTGTTGTACAAATTAACTATGTGCAAAAGAAATTGCTCTTTTATCATTTGTAATTAGATTACCAAGATGTATAAATGATGAAAGGTCCATATGATTAGTTCCGGATTGATAAGATATGAGACAGTATCAATCCATGAAGGTTTAATCATTAAATATCCCTAGTCGTAGTATTATCGAGACTGGACATCGATAATGCGGAATAGACTAGTATTGCACTTGTGCGTGTTATGGGAGCATAACGACATAGTTCTCATATATTTGGGTATATGATACTCATGCAAGTGTAATAGAAGGTTGTGTTTACCGATGGTACGGAAACAGCTTCGCTCTGGATAGACCCCTCGGAATTCCATTGGTAGTATGACTATGTGTCTATGGAAGTCCGAATCAGGGTATGTGTATTTTTTTTAACCTGAGACTTGCACCGCTAATACTTGCGACAATCAATATACTTTGGTTTTGGTCGTCCAGGGCTTTAACAGGTTCTGTGTACGCCTCTTCTGGGTATATTGAGAATCGTAGTGTATTGGGTGTGATGTCGAGATGGAAGTATCACTCCAGTCATAGTGGAGATGATGATCACGTAGGATACGGAACTGGTTCTCTTATGTACTACAGTCATCGGGATAAAATGACTAGGTCATGTTTATCCGATTATAGAGACTAGTTACCAGAGATCCGATTATAGAGACTAGTTACCAGAGATCCGATATTTGCTTCATACGGGGCAAACACATTTCCAGCCCCAGGCCTTGCACGTGACATCCGATACTGGATCGCAATACGCAATACTACGTATACTACGCCTGATATAGATCACATATTCCTGTAAGGATATTTCTGGAGAATTGGGTAGGCATGGCGCTTTGCTAGAAGCCAACATTGTCTTGTAAATCGATAAAAATGTAGTACTAGGTACTTACGTTCTCGGATAGTCCAACGACCGTATTTACTGCCAACATATCCGGGGATCTCATGGGTCGCTTCCTGAAGATTCACCGATGACGTATGACTCGCACTTTATTAATCTGAGATTAATTAATGATGAGAGAGAAAATTAATCTGGGATTAATTACGGAGATATTTTATCTGGGATAAAATATTATAATTAAAAGAGAGAGAACGATTAATTTGGAATTAATCGATAAAATAATATATTCGATATATTATACGAAATTGGATTTCGACACAGAATTGAAATTAGATTTTAATTCGGGCAAACAAGTTAATTTAGAATTAATTCGTTGGCGACATGAATAGTAATTTTGCTAGGCATTATTATTTAATTACGTCGCAACGGAAAATTCGTTAATTTGGAATTAGCGAACCCGAGCCCGGGAGTGTTTGCGGGCGCACTCGCATTGCGAATTTAAGTGCGGCCCACAAGTCACATCAAACGTCAAATCACTAGTCAATCAATTGATGTGATGTCTAGTCACTTTGAGTGATATGACAACTTGTCATTGTGATTGATGGTGGTAGTTGGTAAAGCTTTAATGCTTTGAATTTTGGAAAGTGGATTTGTGTATTAGATTTTTGAAATCTAAAAACCAATACACTTAACATTTTTCCTCTCTCTTTCATCTTCTCTTGCTCACGCCCAAGGGGCATTTCTTCTTCCAATTTTTCTGGTTTCTGCCGAGAATGAAGAGGATAAGCTAGGTGATTTTTGTGGCAAAAATTACCAAGTGCTAGCACACTTCCGGAGTCTTGCGAATGTGATAGGGAACCGCACACGTGAGCATGGAATCATCAACCAAAGCTTGGAGCTTGATGGATCATCCATGGCCGCAAACTTGGAGGACAAAAGCAGTGAAAACTGTGAGCCCTAGGAGGGAAAAGCTTGAAGATTTTGTTCCTCGCATCGCTCAACCGATCAATGTAAGTATTCCGTAACTTCTTTGTTGTATTCACATGTTGTTTCATTGCTTAAAACGATCCTGGTTAAACGATCATGGTTATTCCGTAACTTCTTCCAACAGGAGTGTGGACCAGACACTTCTCATGCACATACAAAATTTGGTTGCATGCTCCATTCTTATTCACTTTCTCGTGTAGGATACCAGTTGGCTCAGGCAGTGTGCCACTATACCTTATGAAGGTACATGAGAGTCTACAGTCGATTGGATCCAATGAAGGTCCAAGAAAGCCTTCACTCTACCATACTATATGAAGGTATATAGGAGTCTATAGTTGATCGGGCCTGATCCATGAGACTACGGTCGAATGAACCGGATAAAGAACCATTAGGGAATTCACACACTCTATTAGACCTGATAAAGGTCTATAAGAGTCTCCACTCTACAAGACCTTAATGAAGGTCTGGACCTGATGAAAGCCCAAGAGTACGGTCGACTGGTTCCGATGAAGGTCCAACAAAGTCCCCACTCCTCATTCTACAAGACCTGATTGAGGTCGACTGGACCTGATTAAGGCCTATGAAATTCTTCATTCTACTAGATATGATGAAAGATTTCCTATGTAGTCTGAAGTTAATAGTAATTCATACATTTCATATAGAAAATATGTAACAATCATTTCATGTCGACTGGAGAAGATGACAAACCTTTCATGTAGTCTGGAGGAGATGACAAGCCTTTCATGTAGTCTGGAGGAGATGACAAGCCTTTCATGTAGTCTTTCATATCATCTGGAAGAGATGACAATCCTCTTTCATATCATATGAAGGAGATTGAGATTTATCTCTGTCGTTTGGAGAAGATAACCATCCATTCATGTCGTCTGGAGTGGATGACATCACATCAATGTCGAATGGAGAAATTGATAATCTCTTCATATCGTCTAGAGGAGGTGAAAATCCTTCCATATCTTATAGAGTGGATGACATTCCATTCATGACAATCTTCATATATAGTGAGAGATTGATGATGATCCTTCTACGTAGTCTAGAGGAGACAATCAATTTTCCACGTCGTTTGGAGAAGATGACAATATTTATATGTACTTTAGAGTTGATAGCAATTCATCCATGTCATATGAAGAATATGGCTATCCTTCCATACCATTGGGAGCTGATGATTTATAGGAAATGAGTGTCCAATGTTATCTCGGCTCGAATTTTCTTTATTGGTAGTCTGAATCCAGGTAGACTGGAGAGAATTACTCCTTTGAAGTCCTGCATTTCCTTTCGCATGGAAGATGTGACTTGTTGTGACCAGTCGACTGGAGAAATATGGTGCTTTTTTTTGTGATTAAGTGGATGGTCGTCTGATGGTGGATTTTCACTTGCCACATTGTTGAATGCTTCCAAGAGATTGGATTAGATGATAGGATCGTTGGGGTGATTCGTAGCCTCGCGCCTTTGGGAGGTTGTAGAATTATGCTTCAATTACTTCTGGAGATTTGTATTGGAGCTTTGCATAACTCGATGTTCCTCTTCCAATAATCAAAATAGTTCTTGTAGAGCGGCTAATTATGCGACCACGGGGTCTGGTGTTTGTTTGTTGCTTGAAACCATTAGCTATTATGTTCGTAAAGATCATAGACTGATGGATATTTGCTTGCTATAAATCGCTAAGGCCCTACGGTGGGCGCCAAATTATTGACGCTGGTTTTCACCCGAGATCCAGAATCGAGAATTTGTAGGTTGGGGCACTAGCGATCCTGTAAAACAAAGGTAGAATGAGCGGGGTGTTGGACAATTATGTCCCATAGCGTCACTATTTTTACAGATCATTGTGTTGTACAAATTAACTATGTGACAAAGGAGATTGCACTCTTATCATATGTGATTAGATCACTTAGATGTATAAATGATATGAGGTCCCTATGATTTGTTCCTGGATTGAGAATGATATGAGAGAGTATCAGTCCACGAAGGATAAATCATTAAATATCCCTAGTCAGAGTATTATCGAGATTGGACATCGATAATGGGTAAAAGACTAGTATTACACTTGTGCGCATTGTGAGGGCACAACGACATAGTTCTCATATATTTGGGTATAGGATACTTATGCAAGTGTAATAGGAGGTTGTGTTTCACCGATGGTACGGGAAACAGCTTTGCTCTGGATAGACTCCTTCAGAATTCCATTGGTAGTATGACTATGTGTCTATGGAAGTCCGAAATCAGGGTAGGTGTATTTGGTCTTAACCTGAGACTTGCACCGGTAATACTTGCGACAATCAATATACTTTGGTTGCGGTCGTCCAGGGCTTTAACAGGTTCTGTGTATGCCAATGCTGGGTATATTGAGAATCGTAGTGTGTTGGGTGTGATGTCAAGACGGAAGTATCACTCCAGTCATAGTGGAGATGATGGTCACGTAGGATACGGGACTGGTTCTCTTAAATGTTGCAGCTATCGGGATAAAATAACAAGGTCAGGTTTATCTGATTATAGAGACTAGTCACCAGACATCCGACATGTGCTTCGTACGGGGCAGACACAATTCCAGCCCCAGGCCTAGCACGTGATCATCCGATACTGGACAGAAATACGCAATACTACGTATACTACGCCTGATATAGATCCTTTATTCCTGTAAGGATATTTCCGGAGAATTGAGAAGGCATGGTGCTTTGCTAGAAGCCAACCTTGTCTTGTAAATCGGTATAAACGTAGTACGAGGTACTTACGTGTTCGGATTGTCCGACGACCGAATTTACTGCCAACATATCCGGGGATCTCATGGGTCGCTTCCCAAAGATTCACCGATGACGTATGACTCTCACTCTAAATTAATCTGTGATTAATTAGATGAGAGAGAAAATTAATCTGGGATTATTACGGAGATATTTTATCTGGGATAAAATATCATTAAAAGAGAGATAACGGTTAATTTGAAATTAATCAAGAAATTAATATATTCCATATATTAAACGAAATTAGATTTCGACACGGAATTAAAATTAAATTTTAATTCGGGCGAACGAATTAATTTAGAATTAATTCGTTAGCGACGTGAATAGTGACTTCTCTAGGCGTAATCATTTAATTACGACGCAATGGAAAATTCGTTAATTTGGAATTAGCGAACCCGAGCCCGGGATTTTTTGCGAGCGCATTCGCATTTCGAATTCGAGTGCGGCACGCAAGTCAAATCAAGCGTCAAATCGCTAGTCGCATCAAACGTCAAATCACTTGTCACTTTGAGTGATGTGGCTTGACAACTTGTGATTGATGTGATTGAGTGATGTGTGTGGTTATTGGCTTTAATGGTTTGACTTTTGAAAAGCCAATTCATGCCAAATGAATTTGAAATTAATTTTTATGTATAAGATACACAAATTTGGAACAACCAAATAGAACTCTCTCTCTTTCACTCATCTCTCTCTCACATGCCCATGGAGGCAAAAATTGTTCACTGGTTCTGTCAAAAACCAAACAGTGAAGGGAAGCAATAGTGGATTTTGTGGCAAAATCAAAAGTGCTAGCACACTTACGAGACATACGAAGGTGATAGGGAAGTCCACCCATGAGCCGGGAATCGTTTGACGAAGCTTGGGGCTCAAAAATTGAAGACTATTGGGCGAAAACAGTGTGAGCTTGGACTGCTCACTGCCGTGAGCTGCTACATGGCAGAAAAGTTATTTTATTCGTCGCGCGTCGCTCAACCGATCGATGTAAGTATTCCGCAACTTCTCGATTGTTATTCACACATGATTTCATGCTTATTATTGATCTTGGGACCTTAATAGAAACCAACATGGGGAGTACTGCCCATCGGTATGGTAGGTGTTGTAGGCATTCCGACGCTCAAGTCAGTAGTGAAGATGAGTGGTAAATAATGGAAGAACAAGGTCGGAAGTTACCTTGACTTCTGTTGACTGCCGTGAGGGCGGTGGCCGATGTTTAACGAGTAGAAAGCTTTGAGAGCTCATGTTAGAGAGTTAAGACTTGCCCCCCGAATGCTCTGAATTATGTTGCTATTTATAGGATCAGTGTCACCACCTTTTGAGTTGGCTTTGCAATTATAATTAGCAAAGATGGGCCCAAACGTGTCTAATAATTGAAGCTTTTGGTGAGTGGAGAGTATCACCACGTGGAGTAGGTGTAATTATTAATAAAAGGGGTTACAGTAGTTGAAAGGTTAGATGAAACATGAGATGTGTCTTGGGCTTTCGAAGTCTCTTAGGCCGGACTGCTGTCTTGGACCTTATTTATCAACAGATCCGAAGTGGAAAGACGCTTTTACCCTTGGGCCCAAATTTGGCATGTACAGTGATCATGTACTAGTGGGATTAATTAATTGTCTGAGTATTCTAGGATGATTAAGATCGCCTCGGTGAGACTCATGTTCTACCTGATCAACTGGATTTTCATCTCGGGTAGGTGGGTTTTCTTTTTGGTTCTCGGCCATTTTGACTGACGATAAAGGTGATGGTGACTCTCTACTTAATCTACCGTTAGATGATCGAGAGTAATATCTCATGCAACCTAAATGCAAACTATATGCTAAAATTTAATTATGAAATGCAATACTTACAAAGAAAAAATAAAAAAAATGAAAATGAAAATGAAAAAAATTAAAAAATACAACGAATTTAAAAAAACTTGACACACTCACAAAGTGGTTCTTTACTCCCAAGTATAAGAGTGTCGAAGTAATAAAATAACCCGGTAAGTATGGGGTTGATCTACAGGAAATAGATTTAGTAAAATAAAATAATAATTCAAGTGATGAAAAAAGTTGAATTGTTTGAAGTGATGAGCAATTTTAAACTGAACTGTAACAATAAATTAGTATGTTGGGGCTATGAGATCTATTCTTGATATTTCAAATATAAGGAAATCTTACTTTTTATAATATATAGATTATCATTATTTGCCTATTAATTTACTTTAGGAATTAATAATGCCAAAAAAAATAAAACCAGCCATAAATGTGGTGATAATATTTATCTATAACAAGTCTAATTAGGTACTCAATTATGCCAAATAAATAAAACCAGCCATAAAGGCGGTAACAAAGTTTGTCAAAAAATAATCCAGATTTAAATTACTCCCTCATATAATATGGGGTAAAATATTAACTATGTCAACCAAGATTTGATTGTCTATAGAGAATCAAGACACCCGCAAATATAAGTCATTTCTTCCAAATTCTTAAAGAGAGAAAATGAAATAAGCATGAAGAAAATGAGATGTGAGCACCTCTATTTATAGTAAAAGTGCTAATATCTCAATTATTAATTATAACTTTCCAAATCAAATACAAACAATAAACTTTTACTAATTTATTTTTTCTTTTTTTTAAAAATTTTTTATGAACACTTTGCAAACATTTGTCACAATCCACCAGAACTTATTAATTTTTTTTTTTTACTTTTTTTAGTTGTTTACTTTGTTTTCTAATAATTAAAAATACATGCAACACACATTGGCTTACTCAACAATTTCGACCTTGAAAACCATAGAACTAGAAAATTGAGCAAACTTGTAGATATTTGAGTCTTCTTTCATCTGCAACTACAGTTACCTCAATCTAATATCAGAGTAAAACGTTATGGCTAAAATATGAAACTTGCGCAAAGTTGGAATTTCAGAAATCTTACACTGTTATAACGCCCTTTCAAGTTTCTGGCCTCCAAAATCTAAATTGTTCATGTTCCTAGAACATGCCAAGGATCTCTAAGAGTGATTTGTGTGTGAATAAATCAAAGAAAGTTGCGGAAATACTCACTTTGATTGGATGAAGTTCAAGACTTTTTCTTTGTTGTCGAAGCTCCAAGCCCTCCTTTTGAGTTCCAAACTCTTGGGTGAGTTTCCATATCACCTTTAATTGATTCCCAAAGTGCTAGCTTTGTCCAAAAATGGAAGCAAAATTTCTCTCTAAGAGAAAGGAAGAATCAGCCATGTAGAGAGAAATGAGAGAGATGAGTGAATAGTATGTTGACTTGGTTGGTTAAAATAATCCAATTACTTTTTCAAACCACTTCCATCACAATTATATGTAGCCAACTACTCACATCAGGTGTCAAAAGGTTGATGTAAGTAAAGTGGGTCCCACCACTTTAAATTCAAAATTTGAGTTGACTTACTCAACACACTTTGGGCCCGGTTCATTTAATCCGACTAAAAGAATTTTCCATCACTACGTAATTAAATCTAATTTAATTAAATAATAATACCCAGTAAAATTATTATGGAAGTCGCTTACGAATTAATTTAAAATTAATTCTTTCGCTCGAATTAAAATCCAATTTTAATTCCGTATTGAAATCTAATTTCAATTAATATATCTAATATATTATTTTAGCCCAATTAAATAAATTAAATAGTAAAATCCAATTTCACTATTAAATTTACTTTGCCGATTAATTCCAAATTAATCGCGTTCTCTCTTCTCGACGAAATTAATCCCAGATAAATTCTCGACGTAATTAATCCTAAATTAATTCTTTCTCTGATAATTAATTCCAGATTAATTATTGCTGTGATTAATCCCATATTAATTTTCTCCCTCATAATTAATCCCAGATTAATTATGTTCGAGTCAAATGTCATCGGTGAATCTTTGGGAAGCGACCCAAGAGATCCCTGGATATGTTGGCAGTAAATCCGGTTGTCGAACTATCCGGATACGTGCGTACCCTGGTACCACGTTCTTACCGATTTACAAGACATGGTTGGCTTTTAGCAAAGCACTGTGCCTACCCAATTCTCCAGAAATATTCTTTAAAGGAATATATAATCTTTATCAGGCATAGTATACTAAGTATTGCGTATTACGATCCAGTATCAGATGTCACATGCTAGGCCTGGGGCTGAAATGTGTCTGCCCGGTACGAAGCATATATCGGATCACTGGCAACTAGTCACTATAATCGGATAATCATGACCTATTCATATTATCCCAATGACTGCAGTACTTAAGAGCACTAGTTCCGTATCATGCGTGATCATCATCTCCATATGACTGAAGTGATTATTTCATCTTGCATCACACCCAATACACTACGATTCTCAGTAACCCAGAAGAGGCATACACAGAACCTGTTAAAGCCCCGGATGACCAAAACCAAAGCGTACGATTGTCGCAAGTATTAGCGATGCAAGTCTCAGGTTAAGACCAAATACACATACCCTGATTCGGATTCCCAAAGACACATAGTCATACTACCAATGAGATTCCGAGGGATCTATCCAGAGCGAAGCTGTTTCCGTACCATCGGTAAATACAACCTCCTAGCACACTTGAATAAGTATCCAATACTTAAATATATGAGAACTATGCCGTTCAGCTTCCATAACGCGCACAAGTGCAATACTAGTCTATTCGCATTATCGATGTCCAGTCTCGATAATACTACGACTAGGGATATTTAATGATTTAACCGTTTGTGGATTGATAGTGTCTCATATCTTATTAATCCGGTATTAATCATATGGACTTTTATCATTTATATATCTAAGTAATCCAATTACAAAATGATAAAAGAGTAATTTCTTTTGTCACATGGTTAATTTTGTACAAGTACACAATGTCCTTTACAGAATAGTGATGCTATGGGTCATAATTGTCCAACAATCTCCCACATGGCCTATAGCCAACCACTCAAGTGTCCAGCACTTGAACTATGTATGGGTCGCTCATGCTTATACTGAGATATCGCTTTCGTCAGCAGATATGCAAGGTTATCATCTGAAACGATCTTTTGATCTTGACATCGCCACGATGTATGATCTCACGGATCAGATGAAACCGTCGAAGTACATACTTGGATCGTTGATGAGACCGTAATTCCTTAGCCTATGCTGTAGCCCAGCTCAGCTGCTAACAGAACTACTCCTAATCCAGTTAGGAATTTATAGATCCAAAATACTTCTTTTGCTACCTCAGCCGCAGTAATATAATCCGCTTTTTTTGAATCGGCAACAATATGTTGTTTGGAAGATTTCCAGCTCACTATTCCATTGTTCAAACAAAATATGTACCCTTATTGTGACTTATAGTCGTCTTTATCGGTTAGGAAACTTGCGTCGGTGAACCCAATCACCTCAAGTTCTCTTTCTCCATAAATTAAGAAAGCATCATTAGTTTGTCTAAGATACTCAAAGATGTTCTTTACATCAATCCAGTGACCATCACTTGGATCGGCCCGATTGTGAATCCATATGCTCAAAGCATATGAGACACCAGGTCGTGTACATATTTGTCATAGTACGAGCTCTTGGAGAGTGCCAACAACTTTTAGATCTATCCCAGTAGATCCTTATTCCTAGAATAAAGGCTGTCTCTCCCAAGTATTTCTATGGAGAATTTTAATGAAAGCTAAGCTTTCACCAATTTTAGTATGGGAATGTTATTGCTAAGAAGTAATACATCATCAACGAATAGGACAATTATTGTTAGTGCGCTCCCACTAACCTTCTTATATACACAAGAATCATCTTCGTTTTGAATGAAATGTTGGTTCCAAAAACACAATGCTTGCTTTAATCCATAAATGGATCGAATTAACTTGTAAACCTTGTTTGCATGTTTCGGCACGACAAAACCGTCAGGATGTTGTAAACATCCTCCAAAAGGTTTCCGTTAAGGAAAGCAGTTTTTGACGTTCAGCTGCCATATTTCATAAACGAAATATGCAACACTTGTAAGCATATCCGAATGGATTTAATCATGGCAACAGGTGAAAAAGTTTCATCGTAATCGACACCATGTTGATGACGATACCCTTTCCCTACAAGTCTAGCTTTGTACGTTGGTATGTTGTCATCCATGTCTATCTTCACCATGAAGACTCATTTACCACCAATAGGCACAATGCCTTATGGTGCATCAACTGGTATCCAAACTTGGTTGATATACATGGAATCCATTTCGGACTTCATGGATTCTTTCCATAAAGCGGAGTCGATACCTTGTATCGCTTCCTCATACGTAGTCGGTTCATTATACTCAATAAGATTAATATCTACATGAGGTGAGATCATAAACCCATACCTCTAAGGTTGTTTTCTGACTCTCTCCGACCTACGCGGTTCTTGTGTATTAGAAGATTATGGTACAGTCTCATCCCTGATGAACTGTTCATGTTCCGTAAAGAAGTTGGTGCGAGGAATAATATCACTCTGATTTTCATCGAGTTCTACTTTCCTCCCACTTGCCACTGCATTTAGGAATTCCTTTTAGGAAAACCCCATGGAGAGCAACAAATACCTTGTTCTCTTATGGGTGGTATATGTAATATACTTTGGTTTCCCTAGGATAACCAATTACAAATAGGCACTTATCCGATTTGGGTTCTAGTTTGGTACCATCCAAACGTTTAACATGCCTAGCATCCCCAAATCTTCAGGAATGAGAAACCCGATTTCTTTCCTGTTCATATCTAATATGAAATCTGTCTAACAGATTTTCATGGAACCTTATTCAAAATAAGTATTGCACTGTTAATGTGTATCCTCAGAAGGAAATTGGTAGCTCAGTGCGACTCATCATTAACCTAATCATGTCCAACAAAGTCTAGTTTCTTCGTACGGACACACCACTCAATTGAGGTGTTCTGGGAGGAGTCCACTGTGAAAGAATACCATACCCTTTCAAGTAATCGAGAAAGTTCTTGCTTAAGTATTTTTCCACCACGGTCCAACCATGATGTTTTAATACTTTTTCCGGTCTGTTTTTCTACTTCGTGTCGAAACTCTTTGAATTTATCAAAAGTTTCCGATTTGTGTTTCTTAAGATACACATAACTATAATGCGATTCAACATCCGTAAAGGTGACGAAGTATTTATATCCACTTCTAGCCTAGCTAGATATGGGCCCACTTAAGTCACCATGAATGAGGGCTAACAGCTCGGTGGCACGTATATCATTTACCGCTAAAAGGCGTTTTAGGCACTTTGCCTAATAAACAAGATTCGTAGACGTCATTTGAATTAGGATCAAATCTGTCCAAGTATCCACTCTTCAAAAGTGTGGCTATACGAGTATTGTTAATATGTCCCAGACAACAATCCCACAAATAAGTCTCATCTGATTATTTCAGTTTGAGCCATCTGTTTATCATATTATATGTTTGAGATTTGTTTATATTCAAAATATAAGCACTGTTATTCACATCTAATGTGTATATCTCAATATCATCATTACAAACAAAACACCCAGTGTTCTGGAACATAAAGGTATACCCACAACGGTGTTAAACTAGATATAGAGATAATGTTTCTAGTCAACTAGGTACATTATAACAGTTTCAAATTTAAGTACATGCCCAAATGGCGGTTCCAAAACTTAGGTCCCCACAGCCAAAACAGTGACTCCCGTCCTGTTTCTGACTCACAGGTCGATCTTATCTAAAGCCAGTATCCTGCTAATAAGCAGAAGCTGCACATCAGTACATATGTGTGTACCACATCTAGTATCAAAATCCAATTTTTTTTTTAAAAAACCAGCAGTGGACATGTTTATAACACACATCTTGAAGTCTGAGTCTTGTCCATCTTCACTTCCTTCAACTTCACCTTGTACTCATGGCAGTCATGCTTTCAGTGACCCCGTTTGCTACAATGTAGGCAGACGTCTTGGGATATGTCATTAGGCTTCCCAGAAGACTTTGATGATTTTGCCTTTGCCCTTCCACACCCCCAGAAGCCTTCGGTCAAGCCTTGGTTCTGGGATGTCGAAGTAAGATGTGTCTTGCGCTTCTTGCCCTTTTGGAAGCTCTAGCTCTGCCTCCTTGAGCATAGCCATTAACTCTCCAAGAGTTTTCTCTTGGTTCATTATGAACCCGCCCCAGCATCGGGTAGAGACTATAATATCAAATCTATGGAAGTCTCGACCTCGTAGGTAATGCCCAGCAACCTAGCTATTCGATGTCAGCAATCATCTGCGATACCTAGTGCTCGACAGATGTACCCTCTGACATATGCGAGCGTAAGAGCTTCTTTTAAGATCTAAGTTTAGATCTCTAAAGATCCTTTTAATTTCATCATCATGGTATAATGATCTAATCTTTAGTTCTGATGATGAAATTAAGGAGTCTTTGCGGCAAGCATAGCAGATTGAGCACTAAAGTTATTATCACGATGAGTCTCCTAAGCTCATGTTCTACTATTTGCTCAACTCCGGGCTTAGGCCCGAAGTTTTCTCTATCCAATGGGGTAACTTCTCAGCTCCCAAGACTATCCTGAGATTCATTTCCCAATCTGGAAAATTATTTCGTTAAAGACATTTTTCACCTAGGATTATGTCATTTGACGCTAATCTTTCCAGTTATATTGATTGCTATAGTCCAACTATCCAATCAATGATTTCGGGTACAATCAATGTAATGATTACTATAGTCCAACTATATAATCAACTACAAATGATCGGTTACATTCAAATGTAATGATTACTATAGTCCAACTATATAACCAACTACAAATGAAGTAGTGTGTTGTATAGTCTAACTGTTCAACGAAAGCAATATTAAATATTAGTCCAACTAATATATTTATAACAACGATAAATAAAATAAAAAAGTGCGTATGGCAAGTATCTAAATGAAATTGAAAATTTAATACTAGCCTCCCATTATTTTCGGCGAGCCTCTAACCCTCTGTGGAGTACTCAGGGAAACCTAGTTTCCTAGTGGGCTAGTATCCCGTTAAATACACACAAACTTGACTTTGGCCAACAAGTTGTATGAAACTTAACTAGGTAGATCTCTAAGATCAATTGGATCCCATCCAATTCCTAGATCCAGTAGGTGGACCTCCAAGTCCGAAACACATATATCCAATATATGTAAATATATCCAATATATTTCCTAACTTGTTCCTCTGAATCAACTAAGTCTTGGCTTTGGCTCAACAGCTTAATGATTCCAGTTAAGCGGGATCCATTGACAGTGGAAAGCTTCGTAATCCACGTCGATGAATCGAGTGACCTTGACTTTGGCAACAAGTCACAACCGCCCAGGACATGCGATATAAACAAAGCTTTCGTGGTTCAAACACATCCGCGATGGACATTGATCTTGACTTTGGCCAACAAACCAATGCCAATCTTGGATCTAAGAGAGAACCACTCAATGGAAGGAAAAACGCTTAATTTGATGAGGGTTTTTTCGCATAAATTGGCAACCAATTTATTATCTTTGATTAGGTCTCATCACACCCTTAAGCATGCATTCTAAAAGCATAATAAGGCGCGAATAAAATTAATAATGATATGCGGATGGAATATATAACAAACTTTATTCCTAGAACAAAACTCTCATTTCCTCTCTCCCGCTAGCACTATTCATACTTCTACCCAATTACATAATACTCAAAGAAACCTCATTTGTATTGAGGGGAATTGGTGAGAAGAGAAATACAAAGAGAATAGAGATAATAGGCGGGCACGTAGGTCCAATTTAAATAAATTCTAAATTTATTTACAATAATTTCCAAAATTGCCCTCACCCATCTAATATCCATCCGATATACATTATTCATATAATACATCCAAGTATTCACAAATAGCATGTTATTCAATCAATCTAATCCAATTAATTAATCTTTGAATTAATGATCATCTAATGTTCAAACAACGATTTGATTTGCGCGAGTCAAACTCGTTTAAGAATAAATACTCAAAGTACGTATTCTTGAATTATATCGAACTACAATTTTAAATCCAATTTAAATTATATCCAATACTAATTTATATTTAATTCCAAATTAAATAATTACACTTTTAATAGTGTCTTTTAGACTTGGATTCCAAATTCAATCTTCATGGGTCTCAAAGGCCCAATTAGTATCCAATACTAATTAATTAAAGTCCAATGGGCTTTTAATTAATTCTTTAGGCATGAGCTTTGGTCATTATGGATCAAACCCAAGATGCCAAGGCCCAATTAGGAATCACCATATGCCAAAAATCAATTTAGGCCCATTAAGCCCAATTAAATTATTTAAAAGCCCAATTGTCATATTTGGACTTTATGGAAATGGTTTTAGGCCCAATTGGATTCAACCCAATTATCCTAAACCAAACTTAGCCCAACCAAGCCCATTAAGCCCAATTATAACAAATTAAATAAACATATTATTCCAAAAACATATTAATTCAATTTAATTAAAGTGTAATTACCACAATTAACTAATTAATCCAATATTTCCAAAATATCAATCAATCTAATTAATCATGCTATAATTATCCAATTCATGTCCAACATAAATTGAAGCAAAATTAATTCTATAACATGCTCTAGGCTCACGGCAATGGCAAAGAAAATATCACGCAATTTGATTTCAATCTAATTAAATCAACATTTAACATACATTTCATGCCAACAAACACATCTAATTGTCCTATTTCAAAAACTCACCATGAACTCACTAGGGCAGTATTCGGCCATGTATAAGAATTTGGGGATTTTTGATCGAATCATTTTTTCACAAAATAACAATGCACAAATCTAATTCACATCATATAACATAACCCAACAACCAATTTAGGCATTTTCAAACTCCAAGCAAAAATCCCAAATTAAAGTCCATAAACCCCAGATTTCAAATCAAACTTAGGATGGCTTTGATACCATTTTTAATGTTCCTAGAATATGCCAAGGATCTCTAAGAGTGATTTGTGTGTGAATAAATCAAAGAAAGTTGCGGAAATACTCACTTTGATCGGATGAAGTTCAAGACTTTTTCTTTGTTGTAGAAACTCCAAGCCCTCCTTTTGAGTTCCAAACTCTTGGGTGAGTTTTCCCTATCACCTTTAATTGACTCCCAAAGTGCTAGCTTTGTCCAAAAATGGAAGTAAAATTTTCTCTCCAAGAGAGGAAAGGAAGAATCGGCCATATAGAGAGATGAGAAGATGAGAGAGATGAATGAATTGTATGTTGACTGGTTCGTGTGTGTTTTAAAATAATCCAATTACTTTTTCAAACCACTTCCATCACAATTAAATGTAGCTAACTACTCACATCAAGTGTGTCAAAAGGTTGATGTAAATAAAGAGGGTCCCACCACTTTAAATTCAAAATTTGAGTTGACTTACTCAACACACTTTGGGTCCGGTTCATTTAATCCGACTAAATGAAATTTCCGTTGCTACGTAATTAAATCTAATTTAATTAAATAATAATACCCAATAAAATTATTACGGAAGTCGCTTACGAATAAATTTCAAATTAATTCGTTCGCTTGAATTAAAATCCAATTTTAATTCCGTATTGAAATCTAATTTCAATTAATATATCTAATATATTATTTAGCCCAATTAAATAAATTAAATAGTAAAATCCAATTTCACTATTAAATTTACTTTGCCGATTAATTCCAAATTAATCACGTTCTCTCTTCTCGACGAATTTAATCCCAGATAAATTCTCGACGCAATTAATCCTATATTAATTCTTTCTCTGATAATTAATTCCCAGATTAATTATTGACGTGATTAATCCCATATTAATTTTCTCTCACATAATTAATATCAGATTAATTCTGTTCGAGTCAAATGTCATCGGTGAATCTTTGGGAAGCGACCCAAGAGATCCCTGGATATGTTGGCAGTAAATCAGGTTGTCGGACTATTCGGACACGTGCATACTCGGTACCACATTCTTACCGATTTACAAGACATGGTTGGCTTCTAGCAAAGCAGTGTGCCTACCCAATTCTCCAGAAATATTCTTTAAAGGAATATATAATCTTTATCAGACATAGTATACTAAGTATTGCGTATTACGATCCAGTATCGGATGTCACATGCTAGGCCTGGGGCTGGAATTGTGTCTGTCTCGTACGAAGCATATATCAGATCAGTGGCAACTAGTCTCTTTAATCGGATAATCATGACCTAGTCATATTATCTCGATGACTGCAGTACTTAAGAGCACTAGTTCTGTATCCTGCGTGATCATCATCTCAATATGACTGAAGTGATACTTCCATCTTGACATCACACCCAATACACTACGATTCTCAGTAAACCCAGAAGAGGCATACACAGAAACTGTAAAGCCTCGGACGACCAAAACCAAAGCGTACTGATTGTCGCAAGTATTAGCGATGCAATTCTCAGATTAAGACCAAATACACCTACCCTGATTCGGATTCCCATAAACACATAGTCATACTACCATGGGATTTCGAGGGGTCTATCCAGAGTGAAGCTGTTTCCATACCATCGGTAAACACAATCTCATATCACACTTGCATAAGTATCCAATACTTAAATATATGAGAACTATGTCGTTAAGCTTCCATAACGCGCACAAGTGCAATACTAGTCTATTCAGCATTATCGATGTCCAGTCTCGATAATACTACGACTAGAGATATTTAATGATTACACCGTTCGGGGATTGATAGTGTCTCATATCTTATTAATCTGGTACTAATCATATGGACTTTTTTTATTTATATATCTAAGTAATCCAATTACAAAATGATAAAGAGCAATTTCCTTTGTCAATAGTTAATTTTGTACAAGCACACCATGTCCTTTACAAAATAGTGATGATATGGGTCATAATTGTCCAACATAAATATCACGTCCATTTTTCTAGTTATGCATCTAATATATTATTTCACCTACATAGAAATAAAAATCACAATAAAAATATATAAAACATAAATTTAATTATTATTTCACAAATGTGCTAAATTAAGGAGATTAATGAAACTACAAGTGTAAAATAATTAATTTTCTTTTAATAAATGTACAATTTTTAGTGTTCATCAGTAATACATAATAATATAGATATATATTTTTGTGAAACCCTCACGCGGATATATATATATATATATATATATATATATATAATATATATATAAAATAAAAATAAATAAAAATAAATAAACTAATAATAATAATACAGATAATGTTGTATGAGTGTATTTCAGTAACACGCCACATATATATTTCACGACCGGGCTAGCGAACTAGGACACTACGTGAAATTCTCGTAGAGGTAAATAATAATTTTTCCACTCTACCGCATGCTAATGTATGATAATTGAATGATATGTTTGGTGTGGTTATTGAACACTATTGGTATTTATTTGGTTTATTATGGTTATGTTTTTTCTATGAATAATGAGATGATTGTTTTATGTTATTGAATTTGCTGTTCAATTCCATTGCATCACATTCATCGTGCATAACTAATAAACTATTGAAGTTTTGAGATGTAATGCATCAAGGTTATGATTTTTACGGGAACAGTTACAAAACAGATTTTGAAGAGGGCTTGGTATAACTGCTACAAGGGAGGGTATATGGTAATGTATGGTAAAGGTTGATGGTTGATCGGTGAAATCACACACGTTACGCAAGCGCACGTATTGCTCAAGTAGTATAAAAACATCGATCCCACGGGGACTTAAATTCTATTATTGTTATTAATTTTGATGCAAAATATTTACAGGTATCTAATTGAGGTAAGAATGGATTATTCATTGGTTGAATGTGGATTTAAATAAATAAATAAAAATAAATACAAACAAACAAAGGAAATTAATAATAAAGAAAACATCTAGGGTTGTGAATTCGCCCAATATTACTCTAATGATTAATTGATTCTCTTATACATATGTAATAAATCAGTTGTTAACCTGGAACACGAAGATATGCAAAAGCCTCTTCCGATGGTCGAATGCAAACAACCAAAGTAACCCAATTAACTATATTCATATGTTAATTAAGAAACTCCAAATTCATTAAGTTCAAGTTCCAATTGTGGCTACCTACGCCCGACAGGTATATTCCTATCCTGGAAGGAAATCTCTAAAATGAGATCGTGAGCTATTGAATCTAAGGCTGAAACCTAAAGTCTCTTTTCCAAGTTCATTTTAAGTTTACCTTATCAATCTTATTGGTGATCAGGCAACAAGAAGTAATTAGTTTAAAATTCAATGAACAAGCGAAAACACATTATATAAAGAAAATCAATTATTAAACTCGTGAATATTGTGCTTTATCACTTCCCTAGATTAAAAATAAAATGCTGGAGTTAGGGGATCCGCCTTTAATATTTCAAATCTAGAAATCTCCCTTATTATAATATATAAATTTGCATTATATTACCAATCGACCATAGAGGCGATATTCTGATTAAGTCATGTTTTAATTAAGTGCAACCGACCATAAGGCGGTATCCAATTAAGTCAGGTTAAAATTATTTTAATTAAGTGCAACCGACCATAAAGGCGGTATCCAATTAAGTCAGGTTTTAAGATAATTTATATATTATAAACTAAGGGAGATTAACCTAAATTATTCATATTAAAAGTTTCACCCTTCCCTAAGCGGAAATTAACTACAAAACATAAAAGAAAGATACAACAAACAATTATTATTACAACTAGAGATAAAAATACATAATTAAAAATACAAAAATTAAACACACAAGAGTCAGTCCTCAGATCCTTATTAAGAACCTTAAGGAAAGTATGAAAGTGGAAAATGAAATCAGCTTCAGTTTATAGGTAAAAATATGCCTTGCGTGTCGAGACGCAGAGGGCTTGCACGTTGAGACGCGCGCTACAGTAGATGGCGGCTGTCGACAGACTGAATTATTATGATGATGCAATGATGATGCAAGTGATGACGTGTGTCGGCAGCTGAATTATTAGTGAGAATGTTATGCATTGCGATACATGAATAGTAAATTCCCCTTTTTACCATTTTTTGTCAGTTTTTCATCGTTTTAGCCCCGAGGTTGTTCCAATAAGTCACAAAACTTTATTTATCTGAAAAAAAAAACACATCAAAACATTCATCAAACTCAAGAAACTAAACAAAATATTAAGTCAAATGGGCGGTAAATATTGATATATTTTCCGCTCATCACACCCTCAAACCTAACATTTGGCTAGTCCTCGAGCAAAAAAAAATGAAATAAACAACTAGAACTAAATTAATATAAGCCACTTTCGTAAGGATCACAGTTGCATTTAACGTATGCAACAAGCCTTTAAACCCCTATGTGTCCCTAGTGGACGAGTTATAGTATTGTGAGGGCTTACAACGATGATATCCACAAACGTCAATCATGCACATGCAATCACACATATAAAAAAAAAGAAAGAAATAAATAAAATAAACGAAAATAATAGCTATATATACAATGTCCTTAGAGAATGTCTAGCAAAAAAGTTAAAGGAACTTTCAAAATGCATACTACAACTAAAATCCATTCCTTTGAACAAAGTATCTAAATTAGACTCTAAGTGGTGTGTGAATAGTTCTATAAACAACTTTGATTCTAAGTAACTAACTAGGGTAGTTTTTATCAATTTTCAATAGTTGATGGGTCAAACCAACCTGATTATCTAAGAATTGTTCTATCTGATACTATATGCGCAAAATGTGTTATGAGATTTTTTTTAAGTTTTACTGTTTGACGCGAACGATCACTGCTTACCGAGGCAAGATGTCCGGTT
Organism: Zanthoxylum bungeanum; assembly: GCA_019454045.1. Lineage (NCBI taxonomy): Eukaryota > Viridiplantae > Streptophyta > Magnoliopsida > Sapindales > Rutaceae > Zanthoxylum > Zanthoxylum bungeanum. The sequence goes on along the minus strand of SKCR01004132.1, from coordinate 1,767 downwards.
ACTGAGTAAAAGCTTATTTATTAACTAACTCAAGCCGTACTGTTTGACGCGAATAGTCACTGCTGGCCAGGCAAGACGCATGGCTACTAAGTAAGAGCTTGGTCAGTTTTTATTCATCATTTTTTATATCATTATCATACCACACATCATAAATAAATGTAGACAGAAACAGATATTCAGGAAAACCGTCATTCATCATCCACCGATTATTTCAACTAGTCACTTTGTCAATTCCTTATTATCTAACTGCTACAAAACTATTTTTTAAATGCATATGAGTCTGACCTAGATATTATGCTCAAAATATATGATAACAGTGAAATTAGCATTTATCATTTCCTAGAACTTTTTACTAAAACAAACAATTTCATCATTAGACATAATTTTTTTTGGCATTTTTGAATAAAACATGAAAAGATTAAGACACACAAAACATGCAAGACGCAAGACACACGATACACGACACGCAGGGAAAAGGAAAAATAACGGAGAAGATAAATAATAAGCAACCTCACCCCCAAACCTAAACCTAGCATTGTCCCCAATGCGTTAGAAAATAAAAGAAAGATAAGGGAATAATGGTACCGTGGCTTAGTCAAGCCTCAGCTCTGTCGTCATCTTCGCTGTTATCCCATGGATAGGTCGGAATCTGATCATCACTCAATCCTTGTTGGTGTGCCATTTGTTGAAGTAGTTGAGAAATGTAATTGACATGAGATTCCAATCGTTTTACGCGTTGTGTCATGGAATGGGGCTGCGATGATCTCCGCGCAGGTTGAGGTTGCTGTTGCGGTGCTGCAGGTGTTGAGGAAGAATCGACATATGCAAGCCTTTCTTCTTGGAGTTGTTGAATTATTCTGGTGGTCAATGTAGTGATGGGATGTGTCATTTCTTCCCTTGGATCGACAGACACCCTAGCCAGTGTGCATAGGTTTATGATCAAGCTACAATATAGTAGGCCAGTCTGGGCAGAATGTGCCACCCGAACGATATTGGTTGATATCAACTCTCCTACATCAATAGTATGGCCCTCCAACAGAGAATATAACAGGATCATTCACTCCTTTGTGATATTGGTAATATGGGTGCCTGACAGCAATGTACGGGTCAGGAAATGAAACTAAACCCTAACATCTAGCTTGAGGTACCTAGAGCTCATCTTCAAATATTCCTCACTGCTGCTCATATCCCAAAAAACATTGGGGATGCAAAGTGTTTTTGTTAGATGAGCCATGTCCAGATGCTTCATGGCTGAAGTGTATTCATCCACCTCCATATCAGGCAACCCATAATACCGGTTAATTATAGATCTATCAAACGTCACATGTTGCCATCTCACTAACACCTTGTATGACTGATGCTCGTAAGTATTGGCATAAAACTCACGAACTACGGGTATGCAGGCTGGGGTAGGCTGTTGGCAAAGCTTATGCGAGTTCCGGGTGGTGATAATACTATCAATTTAGGGGAACTACTCGGGGTCTATATCAAAACCCCTCTCCATAACCAGGACTTTTTATCCCATCCTCTTTTCATAAGGACGTTCAGCGACTATCAATAAAAATTTAATAGCATCGTAACTCGGTCCCGATGCCGCTGAGGTCCTTGATCGCTTTGGGGCCATTTTTTAAATTCTGAATGTTTCGTTAGAGTCTCCCTTAATTTTCAAGTAATTCAAAATTTCACCATAAACTAACACTTCAACAAAAATCATAAAATATCCTTCGCCCCCAAATCTATGAGTCAAGAACCAAAATTTTTCAATCC
>SKCR01004131.1:0-26320 GCA_019454045.1 Zanthoxylum bungeanum | reverse complement strand
TTTAACTATATCCATAGTAGTAATGTCTTTACTATTTTCTAGGCTTCGCTTCATTCCATCAAAAGTAGATATCCCAACATTACAAGTTTGCGCGACTTCTTTGTTGCCAAGTATCAAGAAAATTCTCCAAGTTTTAAGCTCGCCCAGGTAATTTATAGCTGCAGAAAAGCAGTTTTTCTTGAGATGGTATTATATAAGTAGGCAAACTTTTTTATCTGCATGCTTATTGGAATTGTTACTGGCAACAATTTAAATTTGTTAGTTTTATGGATATTATCATTTTTTTAAAACTTGTTAATACTTTTTTTTTTTGGTTTGGAGTTAGAGAGTGATATTTGAGAAAGACAGTTACTGTGGAAATTTGACTCTGGATGTTGCTTCAGAATCAGACTTGACATGGGAATAATACAATAAGACATAGTATCTAATGCAGCAGATCTAGTATCATGGGAGATGTAGGAGCTTGGTTTTCAAAGACATAAAAATTATGGTTGTTGATAGGGGTTTATAAAATAAACTGAACTTATTTTAGGCTGGTGGTTGTAGAAATACTTGCAAAAAGTTAAGAGAAAGAAGAAGAAAGAATTATAAGAGAAGTTAGTTGGTTGTTGAAGAAAGCCAAAAAAGTAGAATCAGCTGAAGAAAGCCACAAAAGTAGAATTAGCTGCAAAGACATTATGAGATTGCTGCTTACAGTTCTGTTGATTGAAAAAGGAAGGCACTCTTGCTCTTAAGATATTGGGGTCCCATGGGAGGCGTAATATTTAAGAAATTGTCAACTGACGTCAACGATGTAGGACACAATCCTAGGAAGTCCAAGTGTAGATCCTTTGTGAGAACAACAGGAAAGTGTTTAAATAACATTCTTCTGATTTTTTTCAGAAGAAAAAACAGAAAACATCACCAAATATGTTCTAAGAGTTTTGGGATAGCTTCTGGAATTCCTAAGGCATCGCAAGATCCCATACGAATCACACCTATGGTTGGGGTTGAATCACAGAAATCGTAAATCAGAACTTCGAAGTGTCAAAGATACTATGAGACTATTAAAATGCAGACATTGCATGGATATTTATTGGCTATTGTAGTTTAATCTTTATTGCGCTTTCTTTCTGTGAAAGAGATATATAAATTTATCAGTAGTGACTTGGATAAATTAATTATAGACCACAATGGAGAGAAAAAAGATTGATGAGAAACGTAAACCAAAAATTTGACTCATGGGTTGCGAGTTGTCCCTGTTCGAGCTTATAGTGCACATTCATGTCCATGAGTTGATTACATAGAATCAACTTGATGGTTGAGCCATAATGTAGACTATGTACTACTCAAAACTTTGACTGCTTATAATTGTACATACATTCATTTTTGGCTCATGTTTGCAAAAAAAATTAAATACTAAGAAATGTGTCTTGTTGAAATATTTTTCTTTTTAAGGTTCTGAACAGATGTTATATTTGTTGCAGAGAAATTTTGTTGAAAGCATGGCTGGATATTCCCTAGTGTGCTACCTTCTGCAGGTAATGCTGTTCTCATCTCCTCACTTTTTTCCCTCTTTCACTTTAGAAACAGGTCTACACTCTATTTTGTGGGAAGGACATTGATATGAGGGATGTTAATAACAGTGTTTGAAAAAAAAAATGTGAACCACATGAAGGATGCCAGTTTTTAAAATGCCTTTATGTGTTTGTATCTGATATTTGCAACCTGTTGTGATTGTGTTTTGCTAGATCTGTCCTGCTTTCATTACCTGTCACCGTAGCGGTCTGATTTATAGTTATAATGCTTGGCAGGTTGACTAATCAAACATGCAGAATTGTATCCAATATATAAAGAGTCAGAACTTAAAATACCTAAACTCCACTTAATGGCCACCTAAGCGGCAGTTTGAAAACCCTGCCCATGTGCTCGCTTAAGGCGGTGCCTTTAACAGCATAGGCTTGGATGAGAAAAAGTGCCCTGGAACTTTTAACTTAATACATTTATTCGTCTTTCTGAGGACTTGCAAGAACTTTTTAACTTAATGCTTCTCATTATAGTGAACTTGTCCTTAGTAAGATAAGCTAACTGTAGTTTATTTAGTGAGAAATGTCCCTTTGAAAACAAGATGGTTATTTCTGGTATATATTACCTTTTCTGCCCAAGAATGAGCAACAACATCCTTTGAGCAACATTTTCTCCAAAATGCATTCTTCTACACTGCCCTGCAGCTTGTCTTATAAAATGATTCTGTTTTTCATTGCATTTATTATCAATTTCTCGACACATTATTTGTAGTATTCATTAATGCACATGTTTTGGCAAATAATTTATTTGAAGTTATTATTTTATGTGTCCTTGTAATTGATGAACCTTTGTATCTTTCAAGGTGAAAGATCGTCATAATGGGAATCTATTATTGGATGAAGAAGGCCATATAATACATATTGATTTTGGCTTCATGCTCTCAAATTCACCAGGTGGTGTAAATTTTGAGAGTGCACCATTCAAATTAACACGCGAACTTCTTGAGGTAATACATTTATGGAATACCTATCCATTCATGTGTTGCACAATTCTTGTTGGTACTTATATAGTAGTATTTAGTATTTACGAGTTAGCATCAGTTTTTCTTGTCAACAAAAATTGATTGGAAAATTGTATAATTACTAGGTCATGGATTCTGATGCAGAGGGACTTCCAAGTGAGTTCTTTGACTACTTTAAGGTATTGAGTGAATTATTGTTTGAAGACTATATTTAGTGCTTTAGCGACGTGAAAGATTCTGGTTAAATTTGTTACTAAATTTTGCATTCATCTCTAGGTTTTATGCATTCAAGGCTTCCTTACTTGTCGTAAGCATGCGGAGCGCATTATTCTTCTTGTTGAAATGCTTCAGGTAAAACTAACTTTGGCTTTCTATAGCCTTAATGTGCATTTATTTGTGTTCTCATGGTATGTGAATTCTCTCTGTTTTGGTACCTAAAGCTCATATCATCATAAGATGATGGAGCTATCTGATTGGGGTTGGGTGATTCCATCTTTCACTTGCTCTTGTATTGCCATGATTGGTTGTATCACTAATGCGGGTATAATTAAGCTATATATGATATCCTTCAAGATTAGGGATTTTCATTTTAACTGTTACTTTTATTTTGACTCTTATCTCATCTGCTTCTTTGTTACTAAGTTTGTTGTAGAGGATTTTTGGGTGCTGTAAGGTGCTACTTGTGGTTTTTATAGGATGTCAAGGCTAGAATTAACCTATAATGCACCAACTTTGCTTTGACAAGCTGAACATTCTGATAAGAGAATAATTGAGCCCTTTTGGGTATAAGTCATCTATTGTAAATATTTTTTTAAGCACATATATAGAGTATTCTACTCTACTTCTCTACATGGTATCAGAGGTTGATCCTAGGGCTTCTTTTCACTTTTTTTTTGTTCCGGCATCACTGTTCACTCTTTACGCTACTGTTCACTGTCGGCTTCACTTTTCACTGTTCCGACGTCACTGTTCCGGCATCCTCAGACTCCTTGTCAGCCAATTGTCTCAATTCCATCGTCGGTTTCCTCATTTGGCGTGTACTTAAGAAAGTATTTACAAGAGATGGCTTTATATAGCTTTAAGAATACAACCAATTAGGAAAGAAAATATTACACATAAATATTAAATATTTTAGCAATCAATCTAATTATTATATTCCTAATTCTAACACTCCTCAAGCTGGAGCATACATGTTATATGCACCAAGCTTGGTACAAATGAAATCAATGCGAGGACCTCAAAGTGACTTAGTAAGGACATATGCTAATTGACCTTCTGAGTTGACAAAACTAGTAGTAATACATGCAAATTAGCGTCATTTGTGTTCCTCCTCCAAATTTTAATTCTTGCAATAATTGTTTCACCATATCAGCTCACATATTGCTAAGGTCATAGCCCTATACTCTGCCTCTGCACTAGATCTGGCGACGACAACTTGCTTTTAAGATATTAGATTACCTGTAATCAGTACACAATAACATGTAGTAGAGCATCTATCTGACGGAGAACATGCCCAATCTGCGTCATAATAACCAATAACCCGAGTATGTCTCTTATCTTCATATAGTAGTCCTTGGCCTGGGGCTCTTTTTATATATCTAAGAATGCATATAACATCCCAATGACTCTGACAAGGAGTTTGTAGAAACTGGCTAACCATGCTTACAGCAAAAGAAATATCTGGTCGAGTGATTGTAAGGTAGTTCAGCTTCCCAACAAGTCTCATGAATTGCTCAGGATCATCCAATGGTGTATAGGTGTATCCATCCAATGGTGTATAGAAATATCCAATGCACACTTTCTCTGGGAAATGGCTACCCCAGTGGTGGACTGTGCTACCTCTATGCCAAGAAAGTACTTGAGTCGTCCCAAATCTTTAGTCTAAAAATGATTAAATAAGTGTATTTTTAGCTCCCGAATACCCTCTTGATCACTTCCATTGATGTCGATATCGTTCACATAAACTACCAGGTAGATACATTTGTCATTGGAATGTCGATAGAAAACAAAGTGATCAGCTTCACTACGAATCATGCCAAAACTTGTAATCACGGAACTGAACTTCCCAAACCAAGCACGGGGAGACCGTTTTAAATCATAAAGAGCACGGCAAAGCCGACATACCAATCCATACTCCCGCTAAGTAATAAAACCAGGTGGTTGCTCCATATAGACTTCTTCCTGAAGATCATCATGGAGAAAGACATTCTTGATGTCGAGCAGATAAAGGGGCTAATGACGCATAGCAGTCATAGAGAGGAACAAACGTACATAGGCAATCTTGGCCATAGGAGAAAAAGGTGTCACCATAGTGCAAACCAAATATTTGTGTATAGCCCTTGGCAACCAGGCGAGCCTTAAGACGATCAATTTGCCCCTCAAGACCAACCTTCACTGTATAAACCCACCGGCAGCCAACTACAGATTTGCCAGGCGGTAAAGGAACTAAATCCCAAGTGCCACTAGAGTGTAAGGTAGGGGTGAGCATCGGTTCCGGGTCTACCCGGAACCGGTTGGAACCGGACCGGAAATTCGGGTTTGGAACCGGAACCGGTTGTAATCGGTCCGGTTCCGGTTCCAAAAATATGGAACCGGTTGTAACCGGTCCGGTTCCGGTTCCAGAATAATCGGAACCGGAACCGGACCATAGAACCGGAACCGGAACCGTATTTGAGAACCGGATCATTTGTTTTATAATGGAATAGATGCCTCATAATTTTGGATTGAGAACTTTGAAAATATCTTTCCTTTTTAACATAACATCTCTCATTGCTTCTGTTCTGTTTCTTTATTTCTTCTGTTTTGAGCTAATAGCTGCTCCTCGGGTCATTTTCCTCTGGAAAATTCTGGAGACTTTTAAAGAGAGGGGGCCTAAAATTGCTTAGAAAACTCAGCCACTAGAAATGATGAAATCTATTCTAATAATCACTAGATCAACCAGAAGTGGTCTAGATTTAATTTAATTAATTGATTGCCATCACAGTCATTTAATCTGCTGCTCTCAAATCTCAATACATTACATTTTGTAAGTAAAAACATTTAAGACTTAAGAGTATGTTTGTGATTAACCGATTAAGGTCCATTAAATTTTAATACACGGGAATAGAATTACAGTTACTAGCTAGTAGCTATCAGTAATGCCAAATAGATTCATAATGTGTCATGTCAATAGGGTAATTCGGAACCGGACCGGAACCGGACCGTAACCGGATTGGAACCGAATAATAGGGTACCCTGTTTAATTGGGTAGGTTCCGGTTCCACTTAGTGCGGAACCGAATTTTTCCGGGTAGGTTCCGGTTCTATGCGGAACCGGAACCGAAACCGGTTTTGCTCACCCCTAGTGTAAGGCGGCCATTTCATCAACCATTGTCTGCTTCCACCCTGGGTGTGATAGTGCCTCACTGAGCTTTTTAGGAATTGAAACAGAAGACAAGGTGGAAACAAAGTTAGAACAACATCCCTATTACTCCATAAATAACAAGCAGTTAGAACAACATCCCCCCAGAAACGAAGTGGCATATGATTATTGGAGTAATAGGGTGCGGACTGTGTCAATGAGATGACAGTTTTTACTTTCAACTATACCATTCTGTTGAGAGGCGTGAGCACATGACTCATGAAGAATGCCGAGAGAGGACATGAAGTCTTTAAACGGGGCATAAAAATAATCTCGAGCATTATCACCATGTAAGATACAGATAAGAACACCAAATTGAGTGAATCTCAGCATAAAAGGCTTTAAAAATCGAAAATAACTTGAAACGATCTTTAAGTAAGAATAACCAAGTATTGCGAGAATGATCATCAATAAATGTAACAAAGTATCGAAATCCTAAAACAGAGTTGACACGACATGGACCCTAAACATCATAATGAACTAATTCAAAGAGAGACGCAGCCCAATTATTGACACGCTTGGGAAACTTAGTACGAGTTTGTTTTCCAAGTTGACACGACTCACAATTAAAGGAAGATATATTAGATAGATGCAGAGCCAGCTTCTGGAGCTTGGACAGACTGAGGTGACCCGAATGATAATGGATGACGGTGGCAGAATCAGAAGAAGCTCAAGCAACGGAAGGGAGCGACCGTGAAAGATGATAGATGCCTTGTGACTCACGTCCTATACCAATCATCTGTCCCGTACTCTGGTCCTGTACAACAACAAAATTATTAAATGTGACCGAACAGTTAAGATCATTGGTAAGTTTACTGACAGAGATAAGATTAAAAGGACAACCCGGTACATAAAGAACACATTTCAAAGGTAAGGAAGACACGGGAGAAGCTCGCCCTATGCCCTTAGCAACTGTTTTAGAACCATTAGCAAGGGTAACCATAGGGAGAGAATTTGAACCTGTTAAAGAGGAGAAAAGTTGTGGATTACCAGAAATATGGTTGGAGGCTCCAGAATCAAGGACCATCAATGACCCAAGGGTCTAGACGAGAGGACTGAGTGAGACAAGCCACAAAATTACCAGTGGGGGCAGCGGAGGCGGAGGAAGATTTCCGAGAGGCCCGATACTGAAGGAAAGCTGCATAAGTCAGACTAGATAAAGTGACTTGCTGAAATGGGTGCTCGAAAGAGTCAGAGAATGCAGGACTGTTAACTTGAGCAACCTTAGTAGTAGTGGCAGCCACAAGAAGGATCTCTGAAAATTAGAGGAGAAAAAACAAAAGTTGCGGAAAATGGTGGTGGGAAATCTAGGGTTTCAAGGGTATTTTGGGAAAAACAGGGATCTGGACACGCCAAAGGAGGAAACCGACGATGGAATTGAGACAACCGGCTGACAATGAGTCAGAGGACGCCGGAACAGTGAACAGTGATGCCGGAACTCGGAACAGTGAACAGTGACGCCGAACAGTGATGCTTGAACAATTAACAACGTCGCTGAAACATAAAAGGTGAAAAGAAGCCCTAAGATCAACTTAATGATACCATGTAAAGAAATAAGAATATTTTATATTTTTGGATCCTTAGAATTAGAAGAGATGCATTTATATAGGGCATTACATTAAGTTAAATATATAAATTAAATATACTAATAATTATTAAGATTACATAATCATATCTCAATAATTATCTAACATATCTTAGAGATATATAGAATCATAATCATATTTTTGAATGATTATGATTATGATTATAGCAATATCTTAGAGATTCCAACAATATCTTACAAATTCTAACACTCCCCCTCAAGCTGGAACATACGTACATATGCATCAAGCTTGTTACAAATGAAACCAACACAAGAATCACAGAGAGATTATGGTGTTTGAACACTGCTGGAGAATGCTTAACAGGAACATATCTGGTGACTTGGATATTTTAACGTCGTTGGAGAATGCACAACGAGAACAGATCCGGAGGTTTGGATGGTTTAACATCGCTGGAAAATGTACAACGGGAAAAGTTTAAACTATTCCAGAACAGCTCAAAACATTTAAAGAAAACTTGCCAAATCACCCATGACAAAACCCCGAAAAAAGATCAGATGTGGAACTTAATGCGAATAAGGGACAAATAACTGATAAGATTTGAGCATTTCGTCGCCATTAGTATTGTCAAGACTGTCGAAGAAGATACGGCGCGTGAGGCTCACACGCATATAGTGGCGCATGTTCCCCACGCGCTGGCTTGAACAGTGACTCAAAAGGAGACACCACAACCCAGAGAAAGATTGACGTTGATACCATATAGAGAAGTAGAGTAGAATACTCTATGTATTTGCTTAAGAAAGTATTTACAAGAGATGACTTTATATACCCTTGAGAATATAATCAATTAGGAAAGAAAATATTACACATAAATACTAATTATTCTAGCAATCAATCTAATTTTTTAATTCTTAATTCTAGCATATGTCAAGGCTAGAATTAACCTATAATGCGCTAACTTTGCTTTGAGAAGCAGAATATTCAGATAAGAGAATAATTGAGCCCTTTTGGGTATCCTCTGGGTGTGTGCATGGGTGCTCGTGCATTCTATGTATATGTAGGTTGAAGAGAAAAGAAACAGAGAAGTGAGGGATGGTAGTGGGTAGGGTTTGGTGCGGGTTTGCCATACCAAACCCGTACCCGCATATGTAAATAAATTACTAAACCTGCACCATACCCGTTGCGGGTTTTAATTTTCATTACCAAACCCGCACCCGCATATAAAAATAAATTACCAAATCCGCATTGGTACCCAGTGGATTTTTTGCGGGTTTTTAAAATATCGTATAAAAATGAATTTTCCGTGATAAAATATTCTTCATCTATAATATGAAAACCAAATTAAACGGAATATTAAACCATATATAATTTCTTCACATGTCAGTGGAGTTTTTGGTTTGAAGTCAATATGAAGTCGCAAATATTGAAAATGATACTTAGCCAAAAGTAATTCAAAAAAATGATAAAGTTGACAAAAAAAATTAACTACAGATTAAACCAATGCAAGATCAGATATAATTCAAAAAAATCTCCAGAATTTTAGTCATTTTATATGAGTGGATTTTCTCTACCCTAAAAAATATAAAACAGAAAATTTAAGTTCGCGGGTAACGGATACCCACTGCGGATATCTGCGGGTTTTGGTTAATTACTAAACCCGCACCAAATCCGCTTAAATATTTGCGGGTTTGTAGGCGAAATTGCATTTCTAGAAGTGATACCACAGTTTAAAATAGGGGTGGTTCAAAACCCCTCGAGGATAAAGGTTGTAGGGTCCGGTGGTAGTTCCCAGTTTAGAACTTGAAATTCAGGGATTTCTGGGTATCCAAAAAAGGAAAATTAAAACTGGTTTGAAGTAATTTGTGCTACAAAATGGTGAAGTAACTTCTTCATTTGGTTGATCAAAAAAGGTGTTTCTTTGCATTGTTTGGATCAGGACTCGGGTTTCCCATGCTTCAAAGGTGGTCCACGAACAATACAGAATCTGAGAAAGAGATTCCATCTCAACCTAACGGAGGAGGTTTGATTTTTAACTTTCAACTCTAATAACACTACCTTATGGTTCATTTTTATAGTTGGCATAACACACTCTGTTGTTTTCTAGCAGCAATGTGTGTCCTTGGTTCTCTCCTTGATCAGCAGCAGCTTAGATGCCTGGCGGACACGGCAGTATGATTATTACCAGAGGGCTTTAAACGGAATATTGTGAGGTCGTCATCACATAATTTTTTCCTTAAGGCAAGCATCAATTTAGTGAAGCATTCCAATCAAAGTGGCATGTAAATTTGTTGTGATGTATGGGCAATCGGTTCCCTACACAACGAAGCTGGAACGATAGCTGATAGCAGTTTGTTTGTGGCCTTACTTTCATTGGTGTGAGGAACTTGTAATTGTATCAGCGGAAATTCTTTCAAGTATAGCAGGCTAAATTTGTTTCGATGTATATCGGAACTCTGCTCACTGTGGGGAATTTAGTTACTCGAAGGATATATACAACACTTCCATCTCCAGACAGCAAAACGGTTGACAGACCAAACGTGAAATTGTTACCGATATCATCTCACTGGTTGAAACTATAATGAAGCTTCAAACTGTACACTGACTGGAGAATTTGTATATGGAGATTGATTTTTAGCTTTGATGGAAGCCGGACGGAAATGGAATCCACTGTTGGATTGTTGGCCGGTGTTCTTTTTCTGTTATCAGATGTTTGATGGCTTGTCTTCCCTGATTTTGATTCTTCCATACTTAGATCCAAAGGTTTGTGTTAGTAAATGTTATTGGGGAACAATGTTTGATCGTATCATTTGTGTCAATTTTTATTTATTTTTAATTGTTCCATATTTCTTTTAGTGATAAATCTGTTCATTTGAAAATTATATCAATTGTGAAACTTGTAAGATCCTGTTACATATTGCGTCATCTTTGTTTGTATGGATGCAACTATATATTTTGCAAATATAAATTTCATAAAAGACAGGTGAAGATTTACGCAACCTAAATTGACAAATTCCAAGCAACTGGAACTGCGTATTGCATTTTCATTTTTTATTATTTTATTTTATTATGTACATGTACTTTTCCCCCCCTCGATCTTTCCATATTTTTTTCAACTGTTAATATATCTTTTAAATTTATAAATTAAGTACTTAAAAATTATAAAATTTCTCAGCCTCAGGTTGATAGATCGACTACAAGTCATGGACCAAAAGTTGAAAGAATTTATTACATAATTTTGTTACAAACCTCTGGAAAGATTGTTTGGTTAGATAATGGCCATAAATAATTGATTAGATAATTCCTTCCAAAATATGGGAGTGCGGTAATCGAGTTCTTAGGAGTGTTGTAAGATAGACGGCACAGGCTGCATCGTGCTTCACTGGAACTTGTCTTTGATTACTATAGTGAAGCTGAGTTGTAAAATGTGATTGAGGGCGAGTAATATGAATGAGATAACTAATGTGACTGAGGTCATAATTATGATTCAGGGTCGGCAGTGTTATTGAGCTCATAAATATGACTGTGTTCAACCTGGTTGAGCGTCAGCAATATAACCGAGGGTTGATAATATGATTGAGATAATTAATATGATTAAAGTTAGAAATGTGATTGAGGTCGGAAATGTGACTGAGGTCACAATTGTGACATAAGTCACATTTCTGATTGAGTTCTTTGTGACTTAAGTAAAATGTTGTTGTGATTGTAAATGTAATTGAGGGTTAGTTATGTGAATGAGATAATTAATATGACTGATGTCATAAATGTGATTGGAGATCGGCAATGTGACTGAATACACAAATGTGAATGTGCTCAATATGACCGAGGGTTGACAATGTGATTGAACTAATATGATTGAAGTTAGAAATGTGACTGATGGTCCGTAATGTGACTTACTTCACAATTGTGATTGTGCTCAACGTGACTGAGCATCGACAATGTGACTGTGAGTCGATAATGTGATTGAGGTGACTAATATGATTGAGATCACAATTGTGACTATGCTCAATGTGACTAAAAGTCGGCATATCCAGTACTAAATTGTTTGTGATCCAACTGATGGTCACATTATAAGTATGGGTAAAAATATCACTATGACTAAGTTCTTTGTGACATAAGTAAAATGTTATTGAAGTGCTTAATGTAACTGAAGGTCGACAATGTGACTGAGGTAATTAATGTGACTAAAGATAAGTAATGTGACTAAGGCACACATAATATTACTTTCAATCACAAACATGACTAAGGTAAAAATGTCACTGTAACATCCCGAATTTTTAGATATTTCTAAAAGGTTCGAAGTTAAGGTCTCAGAACGAAATGATATTAGAGAATAAGAGTTTAACTATTGAAAAATAGGTCAGAATGACTTAAAGTGGAATTTTATTGCTTGAAAAGCGCGTAATTTTGAGAACCGATTAAGCTTATTTTTATATATATTTTATATGAGGAAGTTTTGTTGTTACAAAAATAAAAATAGTAAAGGAACTTCAATTGAGCTGATTTTTTAACCGTTTGACTTGTTTTCCGAGATGAACAACTTTCGTGTTGAATATCGTTTGAAGTATGCATTAGAGTGGTCTGAAAAAATATGAATTTCGAAAGTAGTATGGTGATAAGGGCCTCTTTGCAAAAATGTAACGCTGCTTTGTAATTTTTAACAAATTTCCTATATACATCCCAAGTTCCCAGAAATTACGAAATAGCAAAAAATTATTTATCTTTCTACCTTGTAGCATCTGCGATGGGATGGAAGAAAGAGGGTGCCTGGCAGGAAACCGGCCACTGCCGGCGGAAAACGACAAGCCCACCATGATCGTTCTGCCACCAGGAACTTGGTGGTGGCCGGCGATCGCCCTTTGGCAGCCTGTGGTGGTAAAGAAAAAGAGAGATAATGTTGCAGCTTTCTCATTTTCATCCGGTTTTGTTTGTCGACCTCATGGAATGAGCTACCTATCAAATCAAAGCCCTCGACAAATACTATGTGGTTGTGGTTGTTAGGGTTGGTGCTCTGAGCGCCAATCCAGATCATATTTATGTCCGATTTATGAATACGAGCAATACCTTTTTTCCATGATATTACTAATTTAAATGGTAGCACATATTGTCTTTTATATACGTATTCGATCTAATTTCGATTGGATTGATTAGATTGAAACTAAATCTGGTTTAGTGATATGTGTATATATTAGACAAAGACCCCATGATTTACAACGTAGTGCACAGTTACAACATAGTTTGTAATTGACATTGAGAAGTGTCACTATAAGTTGTATATCTTTAAATTAAGTTCCTGGTCAAGATTTACTGACACGGGTCGGTTAGTAAAATCCGCTGATATCAGTACATGTCGTATATCAGACTTGGTCCGATGGTTTATCCCAATGAACCATGAGTCTTGGGAGACTCATATAGACGTGTATGTGTTTATTTGATAAATACTGAACTACTCATCGAAGATTTCCTAATAGATGGTACACCAACGTCAATAGGAATCTTCTCGAGTTGAGTAGCATATTGATTCTTTGACTTGAGATACCACTGTGGATATATGAGTTATCCTCCGCACTTAGATGGCAGTCACGTCACCGATCTATTTAGATCAGACCTTCATCTGTTCATTGGGTGTAGACTTATGCTCATGATATCCTGTGAGTATCAAGAAAGGATCCGTCAGTTCTGTGTACAGAGCATAGGTAGTCCATAGGTAATTAACAATCTGTTAAATCTATGGCCATAATATACTTCAGAAGTGAGTTCCGAATGTTATTTAGAAATTGCTAATAGATACATCGACATGATTATTCCTATAGAGATTTGACGTTTATATTTATATCTCTGGGATAATCCGGATACCTGTGACGGAGGGATTATACTTATGCAATGACCTCGACCTGTATGATTCAGCGAGTTTATCTG
Organism: Zanthoxylum bungeanum; assembly: GCA_019454045.1. Lineage (NCBI taxonomy): Eukaryota > Viridiplantae > Streptophyta > Magnoliopsida > Sapindales > Rutaceae > Zanthoxylum > Zanthoxylum bungeanum. The sequence continues at coordinate 12,934 of SKCR01004131.1, read as the reverse complement.
TGGTCATCATAATTTACGGGTGGGTGAATTATGGACACGAAATTTGATTTCATGACGGATATGCATGAATCTAGTGAGTCTCACTAATGAAATATACTCGTAGAGCACTAGGGCAACTGTTATAAATAATACAGATTATTTATAAGTCGTTTAACAGTTAAACGAATAATACATGCAATTGGGACCTAATCGTCATTTCCGAATTAATGTGTATTTGTAGTTAATATTTGATATTATTTAATATACATTAATTAAATATCAAATTGTGATATTTGACATATGTCATTTATATATATGTATTTCAATATTTAAAGTAAATATAATACATATATTGAGATATTTTTATTTAATTATTTAATTATTTAAATGTTAAATAATTAAGTTAATCAAATAACAAAATATCTTTTACATGATTAAAACTTGGAAATGGTATAACACCATTGGTCCATTTTTTTATTTACTTTATAAAAGATAAAGGTTATCTTTATTAAAGTAAATGTGTGCCAATAGAATTAAAACAAAAATTAAATACATGTTATTTATTTTTGTTGGGTAAATTCGGCTATAATGGAAAATGGATACAAAAATCATTTTGTTTCATTTTTCAAACATAATACAAGTTTCACAAAATAATTACAAAGAAAAGGTTGAGAGAAAAGTGAAGGAAAATAGAAAAAACTCAATCAAACCTTGGAATTTGTAAGTTTTTCTTAACTTTCTTCAACTATGAAATTGTTTCCATATATCTAGGCTTCAATTTGTGATGCTTGAAATTTTCTCTAATCTTTTTTGTATGTAATTACATGGTTGTAAACTTGTTTGAAAGATGAGCATGTATGATAATTAAAGATTGAATGAAATTGTTCATTTAGTAATCTTTAAGCCATTTGATGGTGATGTTGCCATTCTAGAGTTGCTTATGAAGGGGTTTAATAGCGGAAATCCGGTAACACAGCGGAATATGGGAAAATCAAAATTTTCCAATTTCAAAATTTTTCTTGGATCAATCAAATAAACTTATTTATTTAGTTATCCAATTATTAAATTCTGAAAAATTACACAAGAAATCATATTTCTTGGTAATTACCGAATTGCCCCATAACTTTGTAAATTGATCATTTTAGTCCAAAAAATTATCAAATATAATTTTGGATGATTCTAAATCATTTATAAAATATTTTTCAACACATCTAATGCATCAAAATCAGATTTCACACAAATCCCTAATTTTTGAGCTAATTGCCGTGTGCACCCCATTTTTTCAATTAATTACAATTTGGTCCATTTTGTTCAAAACAAGCCAAGATCAAATCCAATCAACCTAAAATTTTACATACATCATATTCATACCATAATACATCAATTATATGAAAAGCCCCAAATTTGGAGAGGGTTATGAACCCTAATTTTTCAATTTCACCAAATCGTTAAAATCCAACACTTTAATACATTCAATACTTCACCAAACAAGCCTCACCACTTTGAAATAACTCTATAAAAATTCTAGGTCACTAAGGAGTGGATTAATAACTCTAGAATGGCAACTTTGATTTTCAAAGAATCAAAAGTAAGCCTTTAAAACAAGTTAAAGCTTACTTACATGCATCAATCTTTCATACAAGTTCTCAAACAAATAAACACAAACTATAAGAAAAGAGAGAACAACAAAGCAACACAAAATGATGCCAATCATGTTAGAAACAATTTCCATGTTGAAGGCTTTGAAGAAATACTTACAAAAACCAAAGATTTTCAAGATTTTTTCTTTAAGTCTCCAAGCTTCTCTCTCAACTTATTTTATGTTTATTTTGTGTATTTGAAACTTATGAAACCCTAAAAAATGAAACAAACAATATATACCTACAAATTTGCTCATGGCCGAAATTTGTGGTTAATAAAAAATATCTAGATATTTTTAATTTGTTTCATTAAAGCTTTATCAACTTGCAAGCTTAATCATCAAACCATTTAATGAATTTCTTAAAGTCAAATAAAGCAACTAAAAGCATTTCCTTAATCATCACAACTTTAAGATATTTATATTTTAATTAATTTAATCATTTAACAATTAAATAATTAAATAATTATTTAAATATAAATATATTAAATATATGTATTATATTTACATTAAATATCAAATACATATATATTTATGATATTAGTCAAATATCTCAATTTGACAATTAATTAATGTGTATTTGATAAAATCTATCATTAAATGCAAATACACAAAAATTAGGAAATGACTATTGGGTCCATTCACATGTATTTTGCGTTTAACCTTTAAACAACTTATAAATAATCAATATTATTTATAAATATTGCCCTAGTGCTCTACAAGTATATTTCATTAGTGAGACTCTAAATTTAGGCATATCCGTCACGAAATCCAAATTCGTGTCCATAATTTACCCACTCGTAAATTATGACGACCACAGATAATCTCGCTAAATCATACAGGTCGAGGTCATGGAATATGTATAATTCTTCCCTCACAGGTATCCGTATATATCCCAGAGATATAGATGTAAACGTCAAATCTCTATAGGGACTATCCAGTCGACGTCTCTATTAGCAATCTCAAAAAGAACATTTAGAACTGACTTCTAAAATGTACCACGGCCCCATGGTTTTTATCTGATTGCTAATCATATATGGACTACCTATGCTCTGTACATTTAACTGACGAATCCTATCTCGACACACACATGACACCCTAAGGATCTATCCACACCCAACGAACATGCGGAGGTCTGATCTAAATAGATCGGTGATGTGACTGCCATCTAAGTATGGAAGATGTCTCATGTGCCCACAGTGGTATCTCAAGTCTAAGAATCACAAATGCTACTCAACCTGTGAAGATTCTTATTGACGTTGGTGTATCATCCATTAAGAATCTTTGGTGAGTCGTTCAGTGTTTATCCGCTATAAACACCTACACGTCTATACTAGTCTCCAAGACTTATGGTTCATTGAGAAATCATTGGAATCATATATTCCAGTATACGACATGTACCGGTCTCAACGGGTTTACTTTACTGACCAAGTAGTGTAAACCTTGACAAGGAACTGCCTGAGAATGACAACGTCATGATACAACTCAATGTCTGTTGCGACGCTTTTGCAACTGTATCATGACTAATCATCCTAAGGTCTATTACGTCTTTACCATATTAAAATATATATTATATTATAGAAACTACTTGTATTATTCATAATAAAACGTTTTACATAAGTATTCTCAAAGAAATACAAACGGGAATTGGCGCTCTGAGCACCAACCCCAATAGCTTATCCATTCATAAATGACCTAGAATTATTCTTGAGTTGTTTCATGATGGCGAGACTTGATTGGTGTGGTATTGGATTGATTAAAGTGTTGAATTTTATCAATTTAGTGTAAATTGAACAAGTGGAGTAATTTGAGAAATTAGGGTTATTAACCTAATCCAATTTTGGGACTTTTCATATATGTTGCATATTCTGATGTATATATGATGTATATTAAATTTGGGATTAATTGGATTTGATCTTGACATGTTTTGAACAGTTGGGGCTAAATCGTAATTAATGAAAAAGTTGGGACCCTCTCGATAATTTAAATAAATTGAGGGGTTTGAGTTGCAAATTCTGTTTTCATGTTTTGAACATGTTAAGAATCATTTTAGAAATGATTTGGAATCATCTAAAATGATATTTGACAATTTTAGGATTAAAATGTAAAATTTACAAAGTGTAGGGGCAATTCGGCAATTAATGATAAATTTGATTTTGGGATAAAAATTTAGTTTTATTTATTGAGTAATTAGAATAAATTGGTTTATTTTAATTTCCCAAGAAAATAATTTATCGGAAATTGTTTCAAAGTGAAAATACGCGAAAACGGCGAAAAACGATGTTACCGGGTAACAGCTGCCTAAACAGTGAACTGGTCACTATTCGGGCAGCTCACGTACTGTCCAAATATTTTTGGGGATGACCTGGGCAGTCCCCATGAGCATTGGTCGGTCGGTTCGGCCGGAATTGCGTAAGTTTAAAAATTTCGCGGTGTTTCTATATTATTTATGTCGTTATATGATATCGAATAAATATATTTAGGTGAAATATGAATGAATTATTAATATTTAATATTGAATAATTTATTCGTAAGTTTAAAAATTTCGCGGTGTTTCTATATTATTTATGTCGTTATATGATATCGAATAAATATATTTAGGTGAAATATGAATGAATTATTAATATTTAATATTGAATAATTTATTCGTAAGTTTAAAAATTTTAAACTACGATTTCGCCCGAACCGCGCTCCTTCCGCTGCGCCGCCCTGATAAAAACCCCAACAGTGGTGACCACTTTGTTGATCGGTGCTCGATTTTCACGTAAAATGAGACAAAATCGAGTTGTGAATATTGACACACGAGCCTGGCTACTCCGATTTAAATTTTGTCGATTCCAGCATATCGAGGGATATATTATGAGTATGTTGGTACCCTCAAAGGCTTGGTAAGTTGTCCCAATAAACATTTATTATTTTGAGAGTAATCAGATACATTATTGAATGTGTGGATACATCATGTATTTTTATGTGATGTTGAATTGCCATTAATTGAGTTAATTATGAATGATTGGATATAATATGTGTAATTGATTGAGATAGAGCGAAATTGAAATATTTGGGATTCATCCGCAACGATACGAAAGTTTTTTCGATAAATTCTAATTTCATTTATTTTGGTACCCATTTAAATTTAATGATATATATGGATCCTTTAGGATGATATAATGATATTTGAATGATTTTGGAAAGGTTCGGAGGGTTCATGATCCTTCTGTAGTGGTTTCAGAAATATTTTTGGAAGATTTTTTGAAAATGCGTAATTTGAGGATTTAAGCTAACTGGTTGATTTAGAGAAATGTATAATGATGTATTAAAGATATTGGAACTGTTTTGGGAGAAATATGGAAGATCTGAAAGGTTCTGGATTCGTTCGTATTGTTTTCAAATTTTTTGAGGATTTTCTGATTTTTAACCGAAAAGTGAATATGCTGTTATAGATTTGTAGTGCATGATATTTTAAGAGTAATGAAATTAAATCGTTGAAATGGACTTGTTTTGGGTATTTTGGGACAATTTAAAAGTTACTAAAAGTTATGTTGGGAAATCCATAAAATGGCGATTCGAACCGTATTTTGCCATTTGTTTGACAGATTTGGCTAGGATTAGGAGTATTTGTGAAATCGGGTAAATGTTAGGGTTGGTGCTCGGAGTGCCAATCCGGATCATATTTATGTTCGATTCATGAATACGAACAATTCTTTTTTCCATAATATTATAAAATAATGGTAGCACATATTGTCTTTTATATACATATTCGATCTAATTACGATTAGATATCTAATTATGATTAGATTGAAACTAAATCTGATTTAGTGATACGTGTATATTAGACAAAGACCCTAGGATTTACAATGTAGTGCGCGGTTACAACGTAATTTGTAATTGACATTGGGAAGCGTTACTATAAGTTGTATATTCTTAAATAAAGTTCATGGTCAAGATTTACTAACACGGGTCGGTTAGTAAAATCCGATGAGACCAGTATATGTCGCAAATCATGACTTGGTCCGATGGTTTATCCCAATGAACCATGAGTCTCGGGAGACTCGTATAGACATATAGATGTTTATTTGATAAACACAGAACGACTCACTGAAGATTTCCTAATAGATGGTACACCAACGTCAATAGGAATCTTCTCGAGTTGAGCGAGCATAATGGTCATTCGACTTGAGATACCACAGTAGATATATGAGTTATCATCCACACTTTGATGGCAGTCACATCACCGATCTATTTAGATCAGACCTCCGCATGTTCGTTGGGTGTGGACTGATGCTCATGATATCCAGTGCGTATCAAGATATGATCCATCAGTCATGTGTACAGGGCATATGTATCCTATATGTGTTTGCGATATAGTAAATCCATGGTCGTGGCATAACTTTGAAAGCGAGTTTCGAGTGTTATTTAGAGATCGTAAATTTGAAAGTCGACTATATTGTACCATTGACCAGCGTTTTCACACGCGTATAACGCAAGCGCACGTATCGTTCAAGTAATATAAAAAGTATCGATCCCACGAGGACTTAAAACCTTTTGTTATTAATTTATGAAGTTAAATGTTTACAAGTATCTAATGGATTGATTGTTTGATTGAGTGGTGACTTTTAAAAACAAGTAAATAAAATTGCGCGAAAGTAGATTAAGGAAAATTCAAATTTATACAACTATCGAGGGTTGTGAATCTTTCCAATATCATTATTAAAGATGAAGTGGTTATCTTATGGTTGTGTAATATATCGATTTATTAACCTGGAACACGAAATTATGTAAAAGCCTATTCCGATGGTCAGATACAAATACTCAGTGTAACCCGATTAATCATATTCCTATGTCAATTAAGTTATCTGAATTCATTAAGATTAAGTTCCAATTATGGCTACCCTCGCCTGACAGGTATATTCCTATCATGTAATGAAATCTATTAAAGGGTTATCTATCCTCAAGGAAGATCGTGGGCAATTGAGTCTAAGGTCTTTAACCTAAAATCTCTTTTCCAAGTTCATTTTAAGTTTAACTAATCAATCTTATTAATGGCCAGTTAACAAGACACATTAAGACTAAGGCTCAATAAATAAACCTTTATATTACCCAAACCGTAATTTAACCCCTTATAAACCGGTGATATTGGACTTCATCACAACCCCAGATAACTGACTTAGTTACGACACATATTTAGGAATAGTAAAAACTTAAATAAAATAAAAGACATAAAGTAAATTGCTGAAAATTAAATAATGAAAAATAAATGACGGAAAGTAAATGCTGAAAAGTAAATACTGAAAATTAAATGCTGAAAAATAAAAGCTGGAAAGTAAATGCTGAAAAGTAAATGCCGGAAGGTAAATAAAGTAAAAGTACAATAAAAGAAAATGATGAGGTAAAATGATCCATTTTTATTACTTCTATTTTAGATATCTCACTTAATATAATATATTAACTTTGCATAATAATTACCAACTAGCCATATATGTGGTATCCAGATTAAGTCAAATTAATAATTAATTACCAACCGACCAATCAGGCGGTATCCAGTTTAGTCAGGTTAAAACCAATTTAAATAATTACGAACCGACCAATATGGCGGTAACCTCGTTAAGTCAGATTTTAACTAGTTTATATATTATAATTAAGAGAGATTAATCTAAATATTAGTAATAAAAGTTTTACATTTTACCCCAGCAAGGGGGAGTTACCTCATCATTACTGAAAAGTAAATTGCTGAAAAGTAAAGAAAAGAAAGTGTTGTGCATAAAAGTAAATTTCATAAAGTAAAGACTGAAAAATAAAAAAAAGAAAGTGCAAAAGCAGAAATTAATTACTGAAAGCTGTAAATAAACAAGCAAGATACAATCTTCTTCGTATTCTTAAGAATTTCATATAAGAACGTATGAATTTACAAATGAAATGACTTGGTATTTATAGGTAAAATTTTGCCTCCACCAAATCCCCCACTAATTGCTAGCATGTTTGGTGGAAATTTGACAATTTTTATTATTTATTTATTTATTTATTTTTTTGCTTTGAAAATGACTTTAATAATTACACATAACATAATTCCGGATTTTTCATCAATTTCGGCCATGAAATCTTCAGAATTCGAAATTATTTTATTCTTCAAGTTGTAGATCTTTGGGTATTATTTAATCTAGAACTTAAATCAGCTAAATCAGATATCGGAGTAAAAAGTTATGGCCAAAATACCAAACTTGCGCAAAACTAGAATTTGGGACTGCACTTCGTGACACGTATAGTAAATTTCTGTTTTCGCCATTTTTGTTCCAGATTTCATCGTTTTAGCCGCGAGTTGATTCCATTAAGTCCTGATACTTTATTTATCTGCAAAACACATCAAAACACATCAAAACATTCATCAAACCCGAGAAACTAAACAAAATATTAGGTAAAAAGGGCGATAAATATTGATATATTTTTCGCTCATCACACCACCAAACCTAACATTTTGCTAGTCCTCGAGCAAAATAAAATACAAGAAACAATTAAAATTAAACTAAGCCACTTTCATAGGGATCACGGTTGCATTTAGCATATGTAACAAGACTTTAAACCCCTAGTTGTCCCTATTGGACGAGTTGTAGTCTCGTAAGGGCTTACAACAACAATACCCACAAACGTTTGATAAAAGTAAAAAGATAGTAAAACTAATGCACACAAAAGCAAAAAAACAAGAGAAAATAGAATAAAGAAGTTAGTGACTAAACATGTGAAACTTCTTATCCAAGTTAATATTTGTTTTCTTTCTTTCGAGATTACTGAATAAGTGAATTCTCCGATTATTTTTTACCATTCTTCATATACACAGCCAATAAAATATTAATCAACTCATTTTGCCAACAATAGTCTCAAGTGCAGTTGAGAAGAAAATAATATTTTTGTCCTAAAGTTTTATCAGAATTCACACATTTTTAGCAATGAAATATTTTTTTGATTTTTTTCTTTTCTATTTTTTATTTATATACAATATCTTCCATCTATGTAAGGAGCTTTGGGTCAGTGACTCCCAAACCAGTTGGCTTTAGGGCACTAGGTGTTAATACACCCATACAGACTTAATTACTCAGATTTCCGAAATATTTTTTTTTGCAACATCTTCGATCCATGTAACGAGTGTTAGGCCAGTGACTCCCAAACCAGTTGGTTTTAGGATACTAGGTGTTAAAACACCCTTACAGACTTAATAACTTGGATCTATGACGTTTTTTTATCCCATCATTTTTTTAGGTGCTTCCTCAATTTAAACTAGAGCACTGAATATTACAAACTTTTCAATTACATCTCATGTCCGTATGTTACTATGCATATTGATAATATCTGTCAACGGAGCATATGAAGATCCATTTTAGTTAGTTTTATAGAGAATTCACAAATTAAATAATTCAAAAGGAAATAAACAAAAATTAACTTATTTTGAAATAGGTTGAGATACGTCTCAGGAGTGGAAATTCCTTACTCGGCTATCTCTTACACCAATTTCACCTGATTAATCAAATTAAAAACACAAAAAACAAAATATTTTTTTGATTTTTGTAAAAAAATTTTAATTTTTTTGAATTTTTTCAAAAAAACTAGACTAAAAAATAACAAAATAAAAACAAGATACTAGTCAACTATTCCCCTCCCCCAAACCTAAATGAGACATTGTCCCCAATGTCTCAAAAAGTAGAAGAGAAGTTTAGAAACAGTATCTGGTTAGCTGAATTTCTACATCTAAAAGAGAAATTTAAAGGTTAAGATCCAGATTAATCATTCTTTTCTTACGATCATTATCAGATCAGTTAATCTTGGAAATGATAGGGTCAATTTGTGGTTCAAATGCTAATATTTGGTCAATTAAATATGGGGCAGTTCTGGCAGTAAAGAGGAGATCTTTTACAGGTTTTGACACGAACCTAGTTCTCCGGGCATCATCAAGAAACACACAAAGAAAATCATAAAATCTGTCAGCGTTAAGCAGTCCAAGTGGTTTCTGGTGTATGTTCAGGTTCGCCCAAGATAGTACTGTAAAAATTTCCTCCATCGTGCCCAAACCACCTGGCAAAGCAATAAATGCATCAGCACAATTAATCATTTTCACCAGTCGTTCAGACATACCTGGCACGATCATTTCCTCTCCGTTTGATGATCATATAAGATTCGCCTCCGCTAAGGGTTTTGGGATGATTCCCAAGACTTGACTGCCTCCCTCACGTACAGCCTTTGAAACGATCTCCATTAGTACAAGATTGTCTCCGCCATATACTAGGTGTATATTCCTTTCAGCAATGACTCGACCCAATTCATGTGTTGCCTCAATGAATTCTGGCTTAGAACCAACACTAGTACCACAGAACACATGCACATATGTTTACAACTCGTCTTCTGGAAGTGGCTTCCATTTTGTTATGTGTTTCTTTCTCAGCTCTGGATGCCTTCAAAAGTTCAATGATGAGTTGAATTTATAGAACCCGAAAAAGGGTGAGTAATAATAGCACTAGTATCTTTCAAATGACGATTAATAACAAAACAGTAAATCATGAAATGTCAAAAAGTCTGGATCCTATAAGAGAAAATAAAAGAAAATAACAAAATAAATTACAATTATTAGGAAAAGACAAAGAGATATAATATTTACAAGAAAGTAACAGCTTGATTGACGTCTATGCGTCAGGGACAAGCTTCCCATCCAATTTTCTTATAAATTGGCAAACATGGTCTTTTAAAGTCAGATTCCCGAGACTATACTACTGTCTTTCTTTTCGGAACTGTGTATGTAACATGCGAATTATGTGATACACAAATCCACTGGGATGCTTCTCAAGAGTCTTAGATATGTCATCCAGTGACTTCTTACTCAAGCCATCCCTAATGAATTTAATTTTATCTTCACGGTTATCAGACACTATTCCTAAAGAACGACAACGAGTATTACATGTCATGCGAGCACATTTATAGCAAACACCCATTCTTTTAGTTCTTCTTTTTTTAGCATAGGTGTTTCCTACCTAAACCAGGCAAATGTGAAATAAAAGAGTCAGAAGACTCACCTGCCAATCTGACCCGTGCTTCAATAATCCAACGAATGTCAGTTGGAATACCTTTGATCATCAGTAGTCTCATCCGTTCCATACGAGCTTTGTAGACTTTCATCAGAATGTTTTGAGGTAGAGAAGGAAATTGCTTGTGAAGATTTGCGAGAGCGTCTTCCATCTTGAAATGACTTAACCTGCAAAAACTAAACACACAAAAATCAAACACACCAAATCTAAATATATACATAAATTGCATGGGTTTCCTCTCTACTAGCGTTAAGTTTAAAGTCGTCAACTAGACATGATTGCCCGAACGTTAGGCTGGATTTGAAAGTGTGACACTTTCTTTTTGTCACTCAAATGATTCTCCCCAGTATTGCTTGACACGCTTGTTTTTAACCTTGAATATTTTATTGGAGTTGGGATCATGTAACTCAACGGCTTTATCTGGTAAAATTTTGGTGATTAAGAATGGACCTGACCACCGTGATTTTGGCTTCCATGAAAGAGTTTCAAGCTTGATTTGTTTAACAATATCCGCTGTCTTGGTTCTAATTGTATGCGCACTAACTTCTCATCATGTCTCTTCTTGGCCTTTTCTTTGTACAGTTTGGCATTCTCAAAAGGCTGTATGTGAAATTCCTCCAATTCATTGAGTTGGTGGAACTGTTTCTCTTTTGTTGCTTGTAATGCAAGAATAGGCTTTTTCAGTGCGCAATACACTTTATCTTCAGGCTCCACAGACAGTTGACATGATTTAAGTTTGGCAGTAGAACTTTGCATTGCATTGGAGTTCTGGATGGTACTATGTATCACATCAAGTCTGAAACATTCCTCATTCTTTTCGTCATCCGGGAAATTCATGGCTTTGAAAACATTGAATGTTCTTGATCTTGTACCCTCATGGTTAGTTCTCCTTTTTGTACATCAATAATAGTTCTACCTGTAGCCCAGAATGGTCTCCCGAGGATGATCAGCACGTCTTCATCTTCCTCCATATCAAGGACAATAAAATCTGCTGGGAAAATGAATTTGTCAACTTTGACCAGCACATCTTCAACTACACCTCTCGGAAATACGAGCTTTCTATCAGCAAATTGTAGAGAGACTGGGGTGAGCATTGTTTCTCCAATATGTAATTTCCTGAAAATAGAAAAGGCATCAAGTTAACACTTGCACCTAGATCACACAAAGCCTTACCGGAGTCATGTTCTCCAATGGTGCGTAGGACAGTGAAACTGCCATGATCTTTCAACTTTGGGGGAAGCTTCCTCTAAATGATGGCACTGTATTCTTTTGATAATGCTACTGTCTCATAATCTCCCAATCTTCGCTTCTGTGAAAGAATGTCTTTCATGAATTTGACATAGTTAGGTATTGTACGAACCAAAATTGGGCCAAGGATAAAACCGTCTTTTACCTTAAAAGCCCAAAATAGTGTGCAAAGCCCAAAATAGTGTGCAAAGCCTAAAATGGTATGCAAAGCCCGAAAGTAAAGACTAGGCCCAAAAGATTTCTGTATTATTGTATTACAATTAAGTCATAAGCTTAAATACAAAACCCCCTAATTATATCAACTACTATTCTCCTATTTTGCCCGACACAAAACTTATTCCCACCTGCTCAGACTTTCTATCAAATGCACAAGGCACGTGGTGGGACTTACGCCAGCTGCCAATGATGATAATTTTCATCTATAAATAGGAACGAAATTCGAGAAATAAGGGCAGAGCTTCACTTCTTTCATCCAAGTCTGATACATTTTATACTGGTTCTATTTCCCATTTCTAAAAGCATTTGTCATCGCCCTCACGGCCATCCAAATAAAGTTGAGGCAGTAATAAACCTCAACTTCACTTTTTTACATATTTACTGATCATTTCATACTACTGACTGGGCGTCGGAGTGTCCCCGGTACCTACCACACCGGTGGGCAGTCTACTCTCATTCATTCTTCTTTGTTTTGCAGGATCGCTAGTGCCCCCAATTTACAAATTCTGATTGTGGACCTCGGCTGAATTCCAGCATCCACAATTTGGCGCCCACCGTGGGGCCCTAGCGATAATTTGCAGACGAAGATTTTGTATTCTACCAACACTCACAGCTTAGTCACTCATGGCTTCAAGCAATGAACAGACACCTGATCCAGTGGCATCACAACTGGCCATGCTACAGGAAAGATTGAAAGCTTTGGAAGAGGAAACTCTAATCATACGTAATTCCAACACGACCTTCAGAAACAGTTGGAGTTAGTTTCATCACCATCCCGACATCATGATAT
>SKCR01004130.1:0-26665 GCA_019454045.1 Zanthoxylum bungeanum | reverse complement strand
GTTCCAAACACTTTTTCATCAAATTGATCTAATCAATCATCAATTAAACAACATTTAAGCATTCTAAATCATCCAATTCATAAAACATGCTCAAAATCAAGTTAAACCCAAATTTGTCATGCCCAAAATTTGGGGGGAAAAATGGATCCAACCAAATTTCATGAAATTGATTATGCACAACATCAATTCAAGCTCATTCAAGCATACTATACTAAAAAATAATCATTTGATCTCAAATTGAGTTTACCCAAATGAAAGTTTTGGCCAACAATAAGCAAATTGGGGAAAATCAATCCAATTAATTTTTCTTCAACTTGATTACATATAACTCTAAGTTATTCATATACAAACATTCTTAAACAAATAATTTGTCAAATCATGCTTAAATCAAAAAGCCCCAAATTTTGCTCAAGAACCATAAATTCGTTTTATGCCACAAATGGTCAAGATACCATTGTTGAGTTTCAATCAAGTCCCAAGAATCATCAATCATGCATAAAACGAGTGAATACAACCAAGGAGTAAGGCGAAACACTCGCATTGATGGGTTTGATGCTAGGAAGAACAAGACCCATTTTCCTCCTCCATGAAGCTCGGTTTTTGACTCCTGTGAACTGCTGGACTGCTCGGTTTTGGGCTTGTGTGAAATTCCTCCAAGATTCGGCCATGGGAGACTCCATGGAAGCTCCAAGCTTCAAGCTCCAAAAATGGATTCCAAGCTCATAAATTCGTTTCCCTATCACCTATGTGTAACCCAGGTGTGTGCTAGCACTTGCTTCATCTTCTTTGCTTCTCACAAATTCGGTCTAACCAAAAAATTGAGAAGAATCGGCAGTGAGCCGTGAGAGGGAGAAGAGAGAAAAAGAGAGGGAGAGGAGAGGAAAGATGCGTAATAAAAGGAAGAGAGAAAAGTAAAAGGAAATAAAATGTAATAGGTTTTTTATATTTCTAAAATTAATAAAACCATTTACCAATTCTTTTTACTTTTCATTAAATACTAAAGTCAAAAAGTAAAAGCAAATGTTGCTTTTTCAACTTCTACATCAATCACTTCAAATCAAGTGACAACATGTCACATCACTCAAAGTGACAAGTGATTTGACAATTATGCGACTAGCGATTTCACGCTTGATGTGACTTGCGTGCCGCGCTCGAATTCGAAATGCGAATGCGCTCGCAATCACTCGCGGGCTCAGATTCGCTAATTCCAAATTAACGAATTTCCGTCGCGTCGTAATTAAATGATCACGCCTAGCGAAATCACTATTCACGTCGCTAACGAATTAATTCTAAATTAATTCGTTCGCCCGAATTAAAATCTAATTTCAATTCCGCATCGAAATCCAATTTCGTTATAATATATCGAATATATTAATTTATCGATTAATTCCAAATTAATCGTTCTCTCTCTTTAACGATATTTATCCCGAGATAAAAAATATTTCCGCAATTAATCCCAGATTAATTTCTCTCTCTTCTAATTAATCCAGATTAATTAAAGTGCGAGTTATACGTCATCGGTGAATCTTCAGGAACGACCCACCCATGAGATCTCCGGATATGTTGGCAGTAGAAATACGGTCGTCGGATTATCCGAACACGTAAGTACCTCGTACTACGTTTATACCGATTTACAAGACAAGGTTGGCTTCTAGCAAAGCGCCATGCCTACCCAATTCTCCAGAAATATTCTTACAGGAATATATAGATCTGTATCAAGCGTAGTATACCTAGTAGTGTGTATATCGGCCCAGTATCGGATAGTCACGTGCTAGGCTGGGCTGGATAAGTGTCTGCCCGTCCGAAGCACATGTCGGATGTCTGGTAACTAGTCTCTATAATCGGATATGCATGACCTAGTCATAATATCCCGATGGTTGCGCAACACTTAAGAGCACTAATACCGTATCCTGCGTGACATCATCTCCACTATGACTGAAGTGATACTTCCGTCTTGACATCACACCCAATACACTACGACTCTCTGATAAACCCAGAAGTGGTGTACGCAGAACCGGTTAAAGCCCTGTACCACCAAGACCAAAGTCTATCGATTATCGTAAGTATTAGCGATGTAAGTCTCAGGTTAAGACTTTATACACCTACCTTGATTTCGGCCTCCCATAGACACATAGTCATAATACTAATGGGATTCCGAAGGGTCTATCCAGAGCGAAGCTGTTTCCCGTACCATCGGTTGAAACACGACCTCCTATCGCACTTGCATAAGTATCCAATACTTATATATATGAGAACTATGCTGTTGTGCCCTTACAACACACACAAGTGCAATACTAGCCTATTCCGCATTATCGATGTCCAGTCTCGATGATACTCCGGCTAGGGATATTTAATGATTAATCCTTCAGGGACTGATACTGTCTCATATCATTCTCAGTCCAGGAGGAACTAATCATAGGGACCTCTCTTCATTTAATATCTATGGTGATCTAATCACAAATGATGAGAGTGCAATTTCCTTGTCACATAGTTAATTTGTACAACAACACCGTGATCTGTACAAATAGTGACGCTATGGGTCATATTATCCAACGACTTGATCATTGTATCAAATCTTATATTCCAAGATCGAGATGCCTGCTTGAGTCCATAAATGGACCTTTGCAGCTTGCAAACCTTTTGCTCTTGACCTTGGGCGATGAACCCCTCTGGTTGTATCATATAGATACTTTCATCAAGATTTCCATTCAAGAATGCAGTCTTGACATCCATTTGCCAAATTTCATAGTCATAATATGTGGCAATGGATAGAAGAGTGCCGATGGATATAAGCATGGCTAGTGGCGAGAAAGTTTCCTCATAGTTAACTCCATCTTTCTGGGTATAACCCTTGGCCACTAGTCTAGCCTTGAAGGTGTGTACCTTCCAATCTGATCCCCTCTTCCTTTTGTAGATCCACTTGCAACCTATGGGTTTCACCCCATCAGGTTGGTCTACAAGTTCGCAGACTGAGTTGGAATGCATGGACTCCATCTCTGGGTTCATAACTTTAAGCCATTCTTCTTTGTCAGAATCATCCATTGCACTACTGTAGGTCAATGGATCCTCTATCCCATCGCTGGATGCGACAACTTGTGCCTCTCCAACCCCAAAGTAGCGATCAGGTTGTCGTACAACCCTCCCACTACGTCTAGGCGGTAGATCATTCTGACGAGCTTGCATCTGACTATCAGATGTTGAAGGTGTTATGTATTTGTCAAATTTCATTGATGATGGCGTGCTGGTCGAACCAGCAAGTAACTCCTCAAGAAACACTTTACTTCGAGGTTTGAACTCCCTCATATAGTCCTCCTCTAGAAACGTAGAATTTGTCGATACAAACACTTTGTTATCATCAAGACTGTAGAAGAATCCACCCCTTGTCTCATTAGGATAGCCTACAAATACGCACACATGAGATCGTGGCTCCAACTTTGTAGTCTTATTCTTCAGCACATGTCCTGGACACCCCTATATGCGGAAATGTCGTAAACTAGTTTTACGACCATTCCACAACTCTAAGGGAGTCTTAGGAATAGACTTAGATGGAAATACATTAAGGATATGCATTGTGGTTTGCAGTGCATATCCCCAGAATGAACTAGGTAGTGAGCTATAACTAAACATGGATCTCATCATGTCTAAGAGGGTCTGATTTCTCCTCTCTGCAACACCATTTTGTTGTGGTGTTCCAGGCGCTGTGAGTTGGGATACTATCCCATGCTCAACTAGGAATTCCTCAAAATCTTTGTTGAGGTATTCCCCTCCACGATCTAATCGTAGAGTTTTGATTGTCTTACCTAATTGGTTCTAAACCTCAGCCCGATACTCTTTGAACTTTTCAAAGGTATCTGATTTGTGATGCATTAGGTAGACATACCCATATCTTGAATAATCGTCAATGAATGTGATGAAGTATTCATAATCACCTCGTGCTCTTACATTCATCGGTCCACAAACGTCTGAATGTTTTAGCTAAAGTAGTTGATTGGCTCTTAAACCTTTTCCAGTAAAAGGTCTCTTGGTCATTTTTCTTTCTAAACAGGATTCACAAACTGGTAGAGTCCCGAGCTTTAACTGGTTTAAGGCTCCGTTCTTTAAAATCTATTATCCGGTCAAGGTTAGCGTGACCAAGTCTAAGATGCCATATATGTTGTCATCGTGAGAAATCTTTGTGTTGATTAGTGACCTATATGTTAACGGTCTTAACATATACAAGTTATTTTCTGAGTTTCCTGTGCATATAGTTAATCCATTTCTACCAATAATAACCAAATTGCTATTAGAAGAAACTAAATAACCATCATCCAAAAATTTTGAAACATAAATCAAATTTCTGCGAAAACCAGGAATGAATAACACATTGTTCAAATTTAAATAACTATTATTCATGAAATTTAAACTAGAAACTCCCACTACTCTTGCTGAAACGGCATCCCCTGTCCCGACCCACATGGTGTAGTCAGCTTCAGCAAGGTCCCTCCATGAATCAAGTAGCTGCAAAGAAGAACAAACATGGTTAGTGGCTCCAGAATCAACAATACAAGCAGATTTATCATCCTCCACTAATAGAGATTCAATAACGAGTAAATAATATTTACCTGTTTCCTTTTTTCTTTAGCTCAGCAAGCTATTTAGGACTGTACCTTTTCCAATGCCCATTCTTGTTGCAGTGGAAACATTTTTCTTTAGGCTTGGTATCCTTGGAGCCTTTATTGTTTTTCTTCTTCTTCATGGGCTTTCCTTTAGCCTTCCCAGTGCTTTTATTCTTCATCTTTGCAGATTTAGAAGACTCGGCAACATTTACCTCTGCACTGGATTTACGAGGATCCACAAGCATGGACTCGTAATGGGTGAGCTCATTGAGCAGTTGGGTCAAAGTAAAAGTCAACTTGTTTTAATAACATAGTTTCTTTTAAACTGCAGGAAACTCTTCGGAAGAGTTTCTATAATCATGGTCACCTGGCTACGCTCGTCAAAACGAGCTCCATGGGTTTCAGTTGTGTTGAGATAGGTCATCATCCTCAAGAGGTGCTCTCGGACTGATGTCCCATCTTTCATCCTAGCAGTCATCCCTGAGACCATGGCCTCATGGCGTTGACGCTCCGAAGGCTGCCCCAACATGCCCTGCAATGACTCTATCATCTGAGATGCTAGAGCCATAGGTTCATGCTTTGCATCAAGAACCTCAGACATCCCTGCTAGCAAGTAGCAGCAGGCTTTCTCATTTGCTGTGACCCATTTCTGGTAGGTACCGCGCACAATTTGGCTAGCATTTCTGGTCGGCTCGGGAGGACATTCCTTCGTCAGGACAAACTTTAGGTCTTCACAGACCATGATAGCGTTCATGTTACTTTTCCACTTAACATAGTTTTCTCACGTTAATTTATCGTTTGAGAGTATGTAAATAATTGGAGAAACCATGGCTGAAAAATAAAATAAACATGCATTTAACATTCATTCATCGCATATTAAAATCATTAAAGCATTTTGGCATAAAATTAAACATGATGCATGAACCATGAATAATGGATTAGAAACCTAAGAGAATTACTATGCCACAGAAACCTATCATCCCACAAGTAAGTGCCGCCGTAGGGTAGGTCAAGTACTCGCATGATAGATTGAGACAATCTCAGTCAGTTTAATATATCCGGGAATAACTCTTATTCCTATATTAAACAACTACCGTTTTATTTGATCAAGGAATTTCATTAACAGTTAATTATTCATTTGTGAGTGTAACCCGCCGTTTCGAGATTCTTGGACTTAACGAGTGAAGTGCCGCCGTAGGGTAGGTCAGTTCACAAGATACATCTAGAATCCCTATCCTCTCGGAACCCAAAGCTGATATTGACCCAAAATGGACACCATCCGTAGGGGGACGAAAACAAAGCCATCTCGAGGTGCCTTTTGAATCTCACGTTTTTGGATTAACAATGGAGATCACGGGATATACTGTCGTATATCCCTCTCCCACTCACTATTTAAAAAAAAAATTAAGGTTTCTATCTAAAATATCTAATATTTTATTTTAACTAGTGTGGATAAAATTATGGCGGCTAAATCATAATTATTATTTACATTAGTTTGTCATAAGTGAGCTAATCAATTTTAACTATTAAAATTGTATCACTAATATGTCATTAGTCTCTACTAATAGTTTTACTCAATTAAACTAATTTAATTAGAGTGGTATTAGTGAGCTATTATATTTTAACTCTTAAAATACTAGACACTAAAAAAAAATTTAAAATTTATTGAATTCTAAAATGTCAAAATTTTAATTAAACATTTTAATAAATCTTAGTGCGTTATAAAATCCAATGGTACGTGGAATTGTATCCCGAGTGCAGACCATATTACCATCCATTCGGATTCGGCTATGGAATTTATATCCGGGTTTCCATCCTATATACCATTGGAATTTATTATGCACTAATTAAGCCCAATATATTAGAATTCAAATTTTAAACCATAAATCCAATTAATCCAATTAATTGATTTCTATGTATATCAAATTATAATTTAAACATTTTAAATTACATAAAATCATATTTTTATGTGTATAATGATAATGCATCTATGACATGTAAAATGCAAGAGTGGGCACCCTAAGCTATATGACATGTTATTCAAACAATTCGAAATAAACATACATATAACAAAAAAAATATTTTGCATTGACCGGGATCTTATTTTTCCTATACTAATCTAATTAGTACAAAAGATTTACCAAGGCATTCATTGGCCTTCAAATCCGGTCCAAAGAGGTGTTGGCTGATTTTGCGACTTCGGTGCTCCAAATTACAAAGATTGAAATTTTACATTGAAAAATAAAATTACAACAACTGTAAACAATGGCCTTATGGCCTTACATCCCAAAAACAAAACCAACTACAAAAATAAGAGCCGGAAAAATTTACGACCAATGCAAAATCCATTCATCACATGAAATAACAAAAAATATTCATCATATGAATATCACAATGTGCCCACTCATCTAAACATGTATATAATATTTATAACTCATATAAATATATTAAAAACAGAAACTTTAAATGAAAAACAAAAGGATTAAGAACACTTTTCAACCTTGCTCTAGATGCCAATTGTAGGAAACGCTTTCCTCGCGCAGTGGAAGCGATTAGGCACACGGATCGACCTTGAAATTTTATTCTGCTTTCCCTTCCTTAAAACCGAATGGAACCAACACATATACTGAAGTTTTGCTTCTGTTTCAGACAAGATCTCAGCCCCGGAATGCGCCCAAAATAGTCCCCGAACAGCTCTATATCTGTAGTGAAATAATGGACTGTTTTGGAACCGTTACACAACCAAACTACACACAAATCATCCACTAAATTGCGTGAACTGCAAGGGTGATATAGGTCTGATTTTTCCACTCAAAAACAATCCTAACTCATCCCCACAAAGTCCCCAAGGTGTTTCCCAAAAAACCCGAATTAAAACAAAACAAATCGAGCCCTGATTGTAACAAGTGAAGTGCGGTAAAGAGGTATTATTGTTCCTCAATGCCGTGGCTTATAAGAGTGAAGGAGAAGATGATTTGTTCGTCACCACAAAGTCTTCCGAGCTATATCTCATTACCAACGGAAATTAGTGTGGGCTACACACACAAAACAAATCCGTAAACGTTTTAGAGATTTAATAACACATCAAGAATATTTTCTTTTTCTTGTTCTTCAATGTAGTTTCTCAACTTTTGTGAGAATAGAGAAAATGAAGAAGATGCCTAGGGTTGCTAGAATGAGAGAGTCCTCTCAAAGAACAACTATATTTTTCTTTTTATACTTAGGGTAATTTGTTTCCTAAAACAAATCAACCACTCCCCTCCCTAATAAGCAAGAATCGGCCAAGCTAGGGTTTATTTCAATTTTTGTAACATCAAATATTCAATTACCATTATTGAAAGGTTGTTACAAAATTAAATAAGCAATTAACAAATTCGAAAATCATAATTTCCAAATTAATGCCAAGGGTTTTATTTGTTTCCAAAATAAATAAATCCATTCCCTTTATGCTTGAGGAATTCAGCAACTACTAGGAATAATTGATTAATTTTGTAGCATTAAGTATTCAATTCCATAATTGAAATATATGTTACAAAATTAAAGAGTTACCAACTTTCAAAAAGGTGTAACTTCCAAATTTAATTCAAAAGTTTCCAAAACCCAAATTTGGAATTCCAATATTACCCTTCATTAAATTATATCATATATAATTTAATTACTAACAATAAATAATTATCAAATAATCATTTATTATATAATTCATAAATTAACTTTTAATATGTAGTTATAAGTGTGACAAATAATATTATTAATCATATTAATAATATTTATACCTTTGTGAGTATATAATTGGACTATCCAATTATACTAAATCCGTTATAGTAAATCGAGCTAGCACGAGGATCAAATGGACCTACGGCTCCGAGCTCCAATAATCTCGAAATATTAATTAAGCTCTTAATTAAATATTCTGAATTATTAACTCCAGGTTATTCCACTAAAAACCCGAAGTTGAACTCTCATTGCCGCAGATGATATATTAAGCCGAACCAAGACAATGTCCATCGATATAGTCATTACATACGAATTGACCCTTCACGAGTATCTCATAATTAGAGTCAGGTCATAATGTCCGTTACACCCCTCTAATTATTTTTACCTTAAGTACCATTGATTCTCTAATGAACGATTTATTCATATCTATTATGAATTTTAATCTTTCTATTCGTAATAGAGAGACTTGAGCACTCAAATCGTTCAAGTACCGAATCAACCTTTAAGAAAGATACTCATCTACTTCTCGCAAGAAGGAGTGAACTCCATGTCTATGTAAAATGTTCCCAGCTACAAAAAAAACTGTGTCCCCAAAGTACGTAGCTATTGGTCGGGACTGCTACACCAACCTCACCTTTGTAAATCAAAGGACAAAACATGCCATGCAGGAGTTCCTAGTACACTCAGGATTAAGATCAATCCATATATGACCATCAAGTAGATCGAAATGACTTTCTTTCCTTAACGGATATTATAAGAGTGTCATTTCTATCTGGTCCAGTCCTATATGATCGCATCATACAAGGTGCCTCCATTCTCATGTCTCTACATGGACGATTCAGATCAAGATCGCCATACAAATATAGAATGGACCGCAGCTATAGATAAACCACAAACAAAGTACCCGCTTTGTTTGCTCTCTATGGACTATTTAAGATTACTAACTTCAGACTGAAATCCTCTTGTGTGTGACACTCATACACTAAGGCTTAAGGTACATAAGTAATCTAGGGTATTTAAGATGATATATAATATGCGAAAATTAAACAAACAATTTGATAAATGAATAATGCATCATTTTATTTCAAAACACATAAAACCGTTTACATCATATGTAGCTCTAGGGCATACATTCCAACATAAAGGTGCTATCATTTTTTTTGTTAACATCTTCAATCCTTGTAGCGAGTTTTCGGCCAGTGACTCCTAAGCTAGATGGTTTTAGGGCACTAGGTGTTAAAACACCCATACAGACTTAATTACTCGAATCTCAGATGTTAAAATTTCTACCGTTTGACACGAAAAATCTATGCTTACTGAGGCAAGATGTCCGGTTAATAAGTAGAAACTTGTTATTAATATACACAATTTTTTTAATTCCATCGCTTTTTTATAAGCTTCCTCCAATTAAACTAGAGTACTGAATATTACAAATTTTTCACTAACAACTCATGGCTGTATGTTACCATGCACGTTGATAATACCTGTCAACTGAGCATATGAAGATCCAAATTTTTCAGTATTATAGAGAATTCAGAAATGTAAATAATTCAAATGGTAATAAATAAAAATTAACTTGTTACGAAATAGGTTGAGATACGTTTCAGGAGTGGAAATTCCTTACACAACTATCTCATACACAATTCCACCTGGTTAGTCAAATTAAAAACATAAAAATCAAATTTTTTATTTTTTAAAAATTTTGTTTTGACTTTTTAACTAAAAATCAAGCAAATTATTTTTTTTTAATAACCATGGGATACAATTAACTATTCCCCTTGTTGGTTTCTAATTAGGTCCTAACATAATTATGACAACTATATTTGAAGTCAGAGCCTTGCTCGTCTTCAATTCCTCCATGTCTGCTTTGTCCAAACGGCAGTCAGGCTTCCGTGATCCCGTTTGCCACATTTAGGCAGACATTCTGGATATGTCATTTATCTTCCCAGAAGATTATAATGATTTTGCCTTTGCCCTTTTCATATTCCAGAAGCCTTTGGCCAAGCCTCGGGTTTCTAGAATATCGAAGTAAGGTGCGCCTTGTGCTACTTGCCTAATTGCAAAGTTTGACTTTGTCTCCTTGAGAATAGTCATTAATTCTCAAGAATTATTTATTGCAATTATAGTATTTCAAAGATCTAAAACAGATCCATGAAAATCCTTCAATTTCATTATCATACTTTAGGATCTATTCCTTAATTCTGATTCAGAAATTAAGGAGTCTACTTGACAAGTATAATGGATTAAGCACTAAAGTTATCATTACATGAATATTCCAAATATCATGTTCTACTATTTGCTTAACTCTGGGCTTTAAGCTTAATATATATTATTTTATCAAATAAATAACTTATTATTTTCCAGGACCATCCTGAAACTTTATTCCCAATTTGAAAATTAAATCATTAAAACACATTTTCCCCAGGATTATGTTTTAAATGTCAATCTTTCAATTATATCTTGATTCTAATAGTCCAACTATTTAATCAACGATTTGTGGTACTATATATTATATTGATTATTATAGTCCAACTATACAATCAAATATAATTTAAATTAATTAACCTCAATTACATTGATTACTATAATCCAATTATAAAATTATCTGTAAATTGAAATTAATTAATTCAAATATATTGATTACTATAATCCAATTATATAATCAACTATAATACAGTCCAACTGTTAATTAAAAACAACAATTTATATATTAGTCCAACTAACATTTAATCTAACGATGAAATAATTTGTGATTGAGCGCATATGGCGAGTAATTGAACGAATATTGCAAATTCAAATCTTTCCTCCCACTATTTTTCGGGGAGCCTCTAACCCTCTGTCGAGTACTCGGGAAACCGTGTTTCCTAGTAGGCTAAGATCCTGTTAAATATCACACAATCTTCACTTTGGCCAACAAATTGTATGATAATTAACTAGGTAGATCTCTAAGATCAATTGGATCCAATCCAATTACTAGATCCGGTAGGGGGATATCCAAATCCGAAACATATATCTTATATATGCCAATACATCCAATGTATTACCTAACCTTTTTCCTCTGAATCATCTAAGCCTTGGCTTTGGCACAACAAACTTAGTGATCCCAGTCAAGCGCGACCCATTGACCAAGGAAAGCTTCGTAATCAATGTCGATGGACAAGAAGTGGTCTTGACTTTGGCCAACAAACCACAACTTGGACAAGACACCGATATGGAACAAAGCCTTCGTGATTCAAACACATCTTCGACAGACAAAGGCCTTGACTTTGGCCAACAAACCAATACCGTCTAGGATCTTGAGTGAGAATCACTCAATGGAAGGAAAGACGCTTAATATTGAACGAGGGTTTTTCGCGTGCAAATTGACAACCAATTTATTATCTTTGTTAAGGTCTCATCATCATACACCCTTAAACATGCATTCTAAACACATAATAAAGCGCATATGAAATAAAATAATAATGATATGCGGATGGATACTTTACATTGATCCTATATGAAATCTCTCATTTTCTCTCTCCAACTAGCACATATATTTACTTCTACCCGTTACACTACACTTCTAAAGAAACCTCATTTACATTGAGGGGAATAGGTGAGAAGAGAATACAAAGAGTATAGAGGTGATAAGGCTGGACACGCAGGTCCAATTAATAAATCAAATTTATTACAACAATTTCTAAAATTGCCCCACCCATCTAATATCCATCAGATATACATTATTCATGCATCGCAACCATGTATTCATACAAGCATGTTATCAATCAATCTAATCCAATTAATTAATATGATAATTAATGATCATCCAATGTTCAAACAACGATTTGATTTTTGCTCGAGTCAAACTCGTTTTGCGAATAAGTACTCAAAGTACGAATTCTTGAATTAAATTAAACTACATAATTAAATCCAATTTAATACGCATTTAATTCTAATTCATTATTTAATTCCAAATTAAATATTACACTTTTACTAACGAACCTTTACGATTTAAATTCCAAATTCAATCGTTGCAGGTCTCTAAGCCCGATTAACATCTAATGTTTATTTAATTAAAGTCTAATGGGCTTTTAATTAATTTCTATAAGGCGTGGACTTTTGGTCAACTCGGGTCAAACCGATAACCAAAGTCCAATCCGGGATTTACCCCATAAGACAAGAAATCAATTTTGGCCCATTAGGCACAATTAAATAATTAAGGTCCATTAAGTCATAATTGGACTCTTTGGATGCGGTTTTGGGCCCAATTGGATCCAACCAAATTGGCCTAAACTTAACTTGGTAAAACCAAGCCCAAAAGCCCAATTACAATCTTTAAGGCCCAATTTCCAAAAACAAGCCCAATTAATTAACTTATAAAATTCCAAATTCCATAATTAATTAACCTAAGTGTAATCCACAATTAACCACCCAATTAATATTTCTAAAACATCAATTAGCATAATTAATCATGCACTTTAACAACAAATAGTGTCCAACACAATTTATCAAAATCAAACCCATTTTACATGCTTCTTTATTCTATACAATTAGGGGTTTTTTATTCCGATTCTGTTTCAATCCAATTGAGTCCACAATCATTATTTATCAAATCAATTCAACTCATCCAATGAATCAAAATCAAAAAACACAATGAATTTCAAATACATATAGTTTTCGGCCAAGCCCTTTAATTTGGGGAAAATTGTTCCAAATCAAAATTTAATCCAATTGAACTTCAAATTAACATTACACACTTGTTTTAAGTCATCCAATGATCAAAAAACAAAAAATCTCCAAGAAATTAGGGTTCTTCAATTTCGGCCATGCCTCCAATTTTGGGGAAAACTTGATCCAATCAAATTTCATGAAATTGAACATACACAACTTCAATTAATCAACATATAAGCATACTTAATCAATCAAGAAATATGTATGAATACATCAAAGAAGTAAGGCGGAATACATACTCACATTGAACGGTTTGAGATGCGAAGAACAAAACCACTTGGCCTCCTCCATGAAGCTCGGTTTTGGTCTATTTGAACTGCAGTGGTGCTCGGTTTTGGGATGTGAAAGTCCTCCAAGATTCGGCCATGGGAGACACCATGGAAGATCCAAGCTTTAAGCTCCAAAATTGATTCCAAGCTCATGTGTTAGTTTCCCTATCACCTATGTATAACCCAAGGTGTGCTAGCACTTCTTCATCTTCCTTTATTTTTGGTCAAATCAGAAATTTGAGGAAGAAATCGGCAGTGAGCCGTGAGAGGGAGAAGAGAAAATGGAGGGAAGAAAGGTTTCCTAGAAACCGTGAAAGTGGAGAGAGAATTAGGAAAAGAAAAAATGAAATATGGTTTATATATTTTCCAAAAAGTAAATTAAACCATTTACCACTTTTACAATTTTCCAAAAGTGAAAAAAGCAAAAGTAAAAAGCAAAAAGGAATAATGCTTTTCACCGACTACATTAATCAATCAAATCAAGTGACAACTTGTCACATCACTCAAAGTGACATTTGATTTGACGCATGATGTGACTAACAATTTGACACACGATTTGACTTGCGTGCCGCACTCGAATTCAAAATTCGAATGCGCTCGCAAATAATCCCGGGCTCGGGTTCGCTAATTCCAAATTAACGAATTTTCCGTCGTGACACAATTAAACGATTACGCCTAGCGATATCACTATTCACGTCGCTAATTAATTAATTCTAAATTAATTCGTTCACCCGCGTCAAAATCCAATTTCTAATAATATATCAAATATATTATTTTATCGATTAATTCCAAATTAATCGTTCTCTCTCTTTAAATTAATATTTTATCCCAGATAAAATATCTCCATAATTAATCCCAGATTAACTTTCTCTCTCTTCTAATTAATCCCAGATTAATAAAGTGCGAGTCATACATCATCGGTGAATATTCGAGAAGCGACCCATGAGATCCCCAAATATGTTGGC
Organism: Zanthoxylum bungeanum; assembly: GCA_019454045.1. Lineage (NCBI taxonomy): Eukaryota > Viridiplantae > Streptophyta > Magnoliopsida > Sapindales > Rutaceae > Zanthoxylum > Zanthoxylum bungeanum. The sequence continues at coordinate 12,412 of SKCR01004130.1, read as the reverse complement.
AGTAAATAAGTTCGTCGGACTATCCGAACACGTATGTACCTCGTACTACGTTTGTACCGATTTACAAGACAAGGTTGGCTTCTAGCAAAGCGCCATGCCTACCCATTTCTCCAGAAATATCCTTATAGGAATATGTGATCTATATCAAGCGTAGTATACCGAAGTATTGCGTATTTCTGTCCAGTATCGGATGTTCACGTGCTAGGCCTGGGGCTAGAATTGTGTCTGCCCCATACGAAGCACATATCGGATGTCTGGTAACTAGTCTCTATAATCGGATATTCATGACCTTGTCATAATATCCCGATAGCTCGAGCATTTAAGAGAATGAGTTTCGTATCCTACGGGACCATCATCTCCATATGACTGGAGTGACACTTCCATCTTGACATCACACCTAACACACTACGATTCTCAATATACCTAGCATTAGTGTACACAGAACCGGTTAAAGCCCTGGACGACCTCAACTAAAGTATATTGATTGTCGTAAGCATTAGCGGTGCAAGTCTTAGGTTAAGACCAAATACACCTACCCTGATTGCAGACTCCCATAGACACATAGTCATACTACCAATGGGATTCCACGGGGGTCTATCCAGAGCGAAGCTGTTTCCCGTACCATCGGTAAAACACAAACTCCTATTACACTTGCATGAGTATCCTATACCCAAATATATGAGAACTATGCCGATGTGCCCTCACAAACGCGGACAAGTGTAATACTAGTCTTTTACGTATTTATCGATGTCCAATCTCGATAATACTCTGACTAGGGATATTTATTGATTTATCCTACGTAGACTGATACTGTCTCATATCATTCTCCATCCAGGAACAAATCATAGGGACCTCTCATCATTTATACATCTAGGTGATCTAATCACAAATGATAAGATTGCAACCTCCTTTGTCACATAGTTAATTTGTACCACAACACCATGATCTGTACAAATAGTGACGCTATGGGTCATAATTATCCAACACCCCTCCCCAAAACCTAATTGAGACATTGTCCCTAATGTCTAAAAAGAAGAAGAAGAGTTTAGAAAACAGTACCTGGTTAGCGTGTAATTAAACATTTAAAAAGAAAACTAAAGGTTAAGATCCATATTTATCCGATGATTCTTACCACGATCATTATCAGACCAGTTTATCTTGGAGAGGATTGGGTCAATTTTTCGTTTAAAGGCTAAAAGTTGGTTAATTAAATCATGGACTATTCTGGCAGTGAAGAGGATATCTTTTACAGGTTTTGAAAGGAACCCATTTCTTTGGGCATCATCAAGAAACACACAAAGAAAGTCATAAAATCCATCAACGTTAAACAGTCCAATTGGTTTCTGGTATATGTTCAAGTTCGCCCAAGATAATACTGTAAAAATTTCCTCCATCGTGCCCAAGCCACCTGGCAAAGCAATAAAAGCATCAGCACGGTTAATCATTTCAAGAAGTCGTTCAAACATACCTGCCACAATGCATTCATCTATGTTTGATGGTCGGTTAAGATTCGCCTCTGCCAAAGGTTTTGGGATGATTCCCAAAACTTGACTTCCTTCGTCCTGTACGGCCCTTGAAACGTATCCCATTAGTCCAAGATTGCCACCGCCATAGACTAAGTGCATATTCCTCTCAGCCATGACTCAACCCAATTCCTGTGCTGCCTCAACGTATTCTGGTTTAGAACCAGAACTAGTACCGCAAAACACACAGATGTTTACAACTCGTCTTCTTGAAGTTGCTTCCATTTTTTTTAAAATTAAATATTTCTTTCTCAAATCTGGATGTCTACAAGAGTGCAATGACGAGCTGAATTTATACAACCTGAAAAGGGGTGAGTAATTATTGCACTAGTACCTGCCAAATGACAATTCTTAGCTAAAAAGTAAAATAAATCGTGAAAGTCAAAAAGATTGGATCCTGTCAAAGAAAATAAAATAAAATAACAAAACAATTCACAATTTTTAATTAAAGAAAAAGAGATAATATATACAAGTAGTCACGGCTTGAATGATATCTCTGCGTCAAGGACAAGTTTCCCATCCATTTTTCTTATAAATTGGCAAACAAGGTATTTTAAAGTGAGATTTCTAAGACTTAATTGTAGCCTTTCTTTTCGAAATTGTGTATGTAACATGCGAATTGCGTGATACATATATCCACTGGGATGCGTCTCAAGAGTCAATGATATGTTATCTAAAGACTCCTTACTCATGCCATCCCTAATGAATTTAATTTTTTCTTCGTGATTATCAAACAACATTCCTAAAAAATGACAACGAGTATTATATGTCATGCGTGCACATTTATAACAAACACCTAATATTTTAGCTCTTCTTTTCTTAGTATATGTGTTTTTTTCTTAAACTAGCCAGAATTGAAACAAAAGAGTTAGAGGACTCATCTACCAATCGGACTCGTGCTTCAATAATCCAGTGAATGTAATTAGGAATACCTTTTATCATCAGAAGTCTCATTCCTTAAATGCGAGCTTTGTAGACTTTCATCAGAGAGTTTTTAGGGAGAGAAGGAAAATGCTTCTGAAGATTTACGAGAATGTTTTCCATCATGTCTATGACTTTACCTACAAAAATTAAAACACACAAAAATCAAACACACCAAATCTCAATATATACACAAATTGTATGGGTTGCCTCCCTGTTAGAGCTAAGTTTAACGTCGTCAGCTAGACATGACTACCTAAACATTAGGCTGGATCTGTAACTGTGAGACTTTCTTTTTGTCGGTCAAATGATTCTCCCCAGTAGTGCTTGACAAGCTGGTTGTTAACTTTGAATGTATCATTGGAGTTGGGATCATGTAACTCAACGGCTCCATATGGTAAAACTTGGGTGATTAAAATGGACCTGACCACCGTGATTTTAATTTCCCAGGGAAAAGTTTCAACGTTGAATTATATAACAATCATGCTGCCCTGGTTCCAGTTTTCTTAGTCTTTTCTTTGTAGAGTTTTGCATTCTCATAAACCTGTAGGCAAAATTCCTCCATTTCGTTCAGTTGGTGGAGCCTTTTCTCTCATGCTGCTTGTAGATCAAGATTTAATTTCTTACACTTGTTTTCTTACAATGACAACACCTAACTCAAATAATAATACATGACTTCTATTTAACTTTAACTGACTCCAACTTGACGCTTACTCTTTGACTTGGACTGGTGGACTCCATACCCTAGTGACTGCAACTATATCTGTCATCCGTGCTCACCCTCCGAGAAACCTGCAAGAAAAAGAAACTGGGAGTTGGGGGTTAAAGCATTGTACGATTTATATGAGTGGACGAAAAAATGAAATACTAATATCAAATCATTTTATTTTAAAACCAAAATGCCATAAGAAATCTTTATATGAAAAATCTTTTCTAATACTGTGTCTGAAATCACCTTTATAAAACTCATCTTTCTGAAAACTGCTTTTGAAGCTCTGCTTTATGAAAACTATTTCTAAAATCTGATTTCTAAAAGCTGTATACTGAAAATATAGAATCTGAAAACTAGTCTGTATCTGAAAAATTTGACGTATAAGGGTGTTACGTATCGCTATCCCCACATACGCCTATTTGGAGCCAGGAATGCAAAACCATGACTTTGTTATTTGTAACGACCTGTAGTTTTTACTACTGTTACACTGTAGAACTGTTACATCGCGGAGCAACTGTTACGTAATATAAATTATGTCTGAGTATACATATATATGTTTATACATTCATGGAATGACTTTGGGGATAGACGGTAAATTCTTCGAAACTTCAATGTGAAATTCTACAATGTTCCATTTCGGACAGCCCATGGTATTTGGGCCATAACATTCTCAGAGTCAGTTAGAGTTAAATAGAAGTATTGTATTAGTATTTGAGTTAGGTGTTTTCATTGTAATAAAACAAGTGTAAATAAGTATATAGTTATTAATTTTAAACTTATTTTCCATACTGTCGAGTTTTGGACTTTGGTTCCAAAAATATAATTTTGATTGAGAAAAGAATAGTAGAATGGTTTATAGTCAGAAGGACAAAGGCTCAGGGAATAGTATGGTCTATTCCCTGCCGGTAGCTGTTAGTGTTCCTAGAACATGCCAAGGATCTAATAAGCAAGAAAAGGTGTTCATCAATTCATTATAAGTTGCGGAATTACTTACATTGAATGAATTTGAGCTTTTAAAATTTTGAATGAAGATCTCCAAGATCCAACCTTTGTGTTGATTCCAAGCTTTGAGTTGTGAATGAAGATCTCCAAGATCCAACCTTTGTGTTTATTCCAAGCTTTGAGTTGGTTTCCCTATCACCTTAGAAGACTTCTACAAGTGCTAGCTTTGTTGATTTTGCAACAAAATTAAAGTGAAGATATGGAGGAAGCTCACGCCCAAACATGGTGTGTCTAGGGTTTGATTTGTGTTAAGTGTTGTGTAATGAGAGAGAGAGATGCCTTTTGGTAAACCAATTTACCCTTTTACCTAAACAATGTGGTTGGGTAAATGGTTTCACCAAAACCATTCCAAGGTAGTTGGAAAGTTGGTGGCTTGGCATAAATGCCAACTTCCCTCCCAACTACCACATGTGAAGTGGTCCCCACATTTGAATTCAAAATTCAAATGTCTCTACGAACATTTGCCGCGGCTCGAATCCGTTTAATCTGATTAAACGAACTTTCATCGCTAAATAATTAAATCTAATTTAATTAAATAACGATGCCTCGCAAATATATTACGAACGTCGTTTAAAAATTAATTCTAAATTAATTCGTTCGTTCGTATTAAAGTCTGACTTTAATTTCGTAATGAAATCCAATTCATATTAATATATCCGATATATTAATTTTAGCCCATACAAATAAATTAAATAGAAAAATCGAATTTAACTATTAAATTTATTTTACCGATTAATTCCAAATTAATAGCATTCTCTCTCTTCCGAACACATTTAATCCTAGATTAAATAAAGCCTCAATTAATCCCAGATTAATTTTCTCTCTTTAAATTAATCCCAGATTAATTCTAGTTTAAGTCAACTGTCAACGGTGAATCTTTGGGAAGCGACCCAAGAGACCTCTGGATATGTTGGCAGTAAATCCGGTTATCGGACTATCCGATTAAGTGCGTACCTTGTACCACGTGCTTACGGATTTACAAGACATGGTTGGCTTCTAGCAAAGCACTGTGCCTACCCAATTATCCAGAAATATTCTTACTAGAATAAACAATCTATGTCAGGAATAGTATACGTAGTATTGCATATTGCGATCTAGTATCGGATGTCACGTGCTAGGCCTAGGGCTGGAATTATGTCTGCCCCGTACGAAGCACATGTCGGATGTCTGGTAACTAGTCTCTATAATCGGATGAACATGACCTAGTCATATCATCCCGATGACTGCAGTACTTAAGAGTATTAGTTCCGTATCCTACGTGACATCATCTCCACTATGATTGGAGTGATACTTCCGTCTTGACATCACACCCAATACACTACGATTCTCAATATACCCAGCAGATGCGTACACAGAACCGGTTAAAGCCCTGGACGACCAAAACCAAAACATATTGATTGTCACAGGTATTAGCGGTGCAAGTCTCAGGTTAAGACCAATACACCTACCCTGATTTCAGACTTCCATAGAAAAATAGTCATACTACCAATGGAATTCCGAGGGGTCTATCCAGAGCGAAGCTGTTTTCCATACCATCAGTAAAACTCAACCTCCTATTACACTTGCATGAGTATCCAATACCCAAATATATGAGAACTATGCTATTGTGCCCTCACAACGCGTACAAGTGTAATACTAGTCTCTTACGCATTATCGATGTCCAATCTCGATAATACTCTGACTAGGGATATTTAATGATTAATCCTTTGAGGACTGATACTGTCTCATATCATCTCAATCCAGGAACGAATCATAAGGACCTCTTATCATTTATACATCTAGGTGATCTAATCACAAATGATAAGAGTGCAATCTCCTTGTCACATAGTTAATTTGTACAACAACACCATGATCTGTACAAATAGTGACGCTATGGGTCATAATTATCCAACAATCTCCCACTTGGCCTATAGCCAGTCACTCGAGTGTCATACACCCGAACAATATACGGTTCGCTCAAACTGCTGAGGAAAGGCTTTCGTCAGCGGATTTGCGTGATTATCTTCTGATGCGATTTATTCGATCATCACATTACCACGATGTATGATCCGAATGAATCAGATGAATAGTTGAAGTATATATCTGGATCGTTGATGAGACCATTAATTCTTTAGCCTGTACTGACGCCTAGCTCAGCTGCTAACAGAACTATATCTAATCTAATTATATTTATCATCGACCCAAATGGCTTCTATTGCTGCCTCAGCCGCATCAATAACCTGCATTTATTGTTTATTCGGTAACAGTATTGTAGGGCATAGAAAACTGGACGACGCATGCTGTTCCGGGCTCGCGGCCCGGTCGGGAGTACAGAGTAGCCCGCGGGGGAATAAACCGGAGAAATAAAATGGAGTCGCCACCCGGTGTGAACCGGGAAAAATGATTTAAGGCCGCACTCACCCCTCGCAATGGAAGACCTCAAACCGTTGGGTTCGGAATGGTTCCTTACTTATGCCACTTGTAATGAACGGATTTGTGCAATAATTTAACCAAGTCTACACAACATACATGTCTGAGATTAACCTAAATCTAATTCACATTCATAAAGGTAAACATACAATATCACACAACGAACATGTTACATTATCAAACATGAAAACTAAACAACAACCTAAACAAACATAGATAAAACTCCTATTGCGAAGTAAATAACTATAACATACATAGGGAAATAACATACTAACAACCTAATCATGCTTAAGGAATAAACAACATACTAGCAACCTAATCATGCTCAAATACAAGGTTTGGATGAAACGAAATACGTGTGTCTCTCAAGTGATACGTGGCATTGTATCCCGAGTGCAAACCGCAATACCGTCGATTCGGATTCGGCTACGGAATTTACGTCCGGGTTTCCATCCGATATACCACAAGAGAGAACACATATTCCGTTCACCCAGAAATCACATCATGCACCAATTCACAATAATCATGCGAAATAAAACAATAAAATAACTAAAAATAAAGGATAATAAATAAAAAGGTGCCCTCAGGTCTTACCTTTTAAGTCGCTTTCCGGGAGTGCGTTCCACGGTGCCGGAAGGGATATCATTTTGCTGTTTTCAGTGGTCCGCTGTTTCCACTATTTTCATAGGTTCGCTGTTTCCACTGTTTTCACAGGTTCATTGTTTTCGCTGTTTCCGCTGTTTTGTCTGTTTTCACTCGTGGCTTCCGCTCGCCGTTTTCTCTATTTTTCTCACTATTCTCACTCAAGTTTTCGGGCTATTTTTGGACTGTTTTGTTCTCAATTTTGGCTACTGTTTTCACGCGGCTTGGAGGTAGTTTGGGGGGTGTTAGGGTCACGGTTTTAGGGCAGTTTTCACGTGGGTTTTGTGGCTATATGCATGGGACTTACTACACGTGCATGGGGGCTGTTACGTGATGGTAATAGTTTGAAGGATAATGGCTGGTTTAGGTGGTTATTTTGGCATGATAGTGGCTCATTTGCACGACTGGTCAAGGTGCGTGGACAGAGGACGTGTGTGAGTGCTGCTACGTGCTGGGCAGAGGGCGTGTGCTGGTTTAAGGCAGTGAGTTGGGCTGTTTTGTGCGTGAGAATGGAGGCAGCTAAGTGTGCTGGGCGTCTTTGATGCCGAGAGGGGGAGCTAGGTCCAAGGTGGTTACGTAATCAATGGGGCTGAGTGTGTCGTGTGTACTGCTGACAGTGAGTGTTTCGGTAATTAGGGTTAATGTATGAGGGGCAGGTTGTGACGTGTTTGTGAGCTCTTTAGGTAGTGAGGGCAGTGTTACGTGCGTTGATGATGGGCGTGGTGTGCGCTGATGGCTTGTGGTGCGAGGTTATGTGGCGAGATGAGAGAGAGGGCAGTGTCTCTATGTTGTGGATGGGCAGTACGAAGAAGAAGGTCAAGTGCTGCAAGGGTTTATCGGATAGGCTGAGTTTATAGGCTGGAATATGCGTGAACGAGCTGCTAGGGTCGTGTGTGTTACATTAAATGGGGATGTGGCTGCATGGAAGGGTGGCTGGTCGTGAACTGAGCGTGAGGCAGTGAGGGGTTGTTGATGGTGCCGTGAGTGTTTCAGTTCGGTCGAGGGGCTGAAGCTGATGTGTGGAGGGCTGTGTTGTGGGCAGTGGCGTGAAGGTTGTGAAGCTTTATCTATTAGGGTTTATTTTGGGTGGCTTCCGTCAGGGAGAGAGGGTGCAGTGAGGCGTCAAGGTCTAGGGTTTGTTTATTGCTACGTGAGGGTGGGAAAGAGGGGACGTGTGTGACGTGAGTATGCTTGGAGTGAGGGCTGTGTTGTGGAGATGTTTTGGCTACGTGGTGTGTCTTTGCAGTGCGTTATTTGACGTCCATGAAGGCTTGTGGTATGCGTGAACTGGAGCTTGATACGTGAAGGACTGTGTGGTCAGTGAATGAAGGCTAGGGGGTGTTTGTTGCTTATGAGTTAATGGGGGTGTTGGATAATATGACCCATAGCGTCACTATTTGCACAGATCATTGTGTTGTTGTAGCAAATTAACTATGTAATAAGGAAATTGCACTCTCATCATTTGTGATTAGATCACCATAGATATATAAATGAAGAGAGGTCCCTATGATTAGTTCCTGGATTGAGATGATATGAGACAGTATCAGTCCACGAAGGATTAATCATTAAATATCCCTAGCCGTAGTATTATCGAGACTGGACATCGATAATGCGGAATAGGCTAGTATTGCACTTGTGCGCGTTGTGAGGGCACAACGGCATAGTTCTCATATATATAAGTATTGGATACTTGTGCAAGTGCGATAGGAGGTCGTGTTTCACCGATGGTACGGGAAACAGCTTCGCTCTGGATAGACCCTTCGGAATCCCATTGGTATTATGACTAGGTGTCTATGGGAGGCCGAAATCAAGGTAGGTGTGTATAGTCTTAACCTGAGACTTACATCGCTAATACTTACGACAATCGGTAAACTTTGGTTTTGGTGGTGGGGGATCTTAACTGGTTCTGTGTTCACCTCTTCTGGGTTTATCAGAGAATCGTAGTGTATTGGATGTGATGTCAAGACGGAAGTGTCACTCCAGTCATAATGGAGATGATGTCACGCAGGATACGGTATTAGTGCTCTTAAAGTGATGCGCATCCAATCGTGATATTATGACCAGGTCATGAATATCCGATTATAGAGACTAGTTACCAGACATCCGATATGTGTTTCGGACGGGGCAGACACTTATCCAGCCCCAGCCCTAGCACGTGATTATCCGATACTGGGCCGATATGCACAATACATTAGTATACTACGCTTGATACAGATCTAGATATTCTTTAATGGATATGTCCGGAGAATTAGGTAGACTTGGTGCTTTGCTAGGAGTCGACCTTGTCTCGTAAATCGGTAGAACGTAGTACTTGGTACGTACGTGATTCGGATACTCCGACGACCGTATTTACTGCCAGATTATCCGGGGATCTCATGGGTCGCTTCCCGATAATCCACCGATGACGCACAACTCGCACTCTTGAATAATCTGGGATTATATAGAAGAGAGAAAAAAAAAATTAATCTAGGATTAATAACGGAGATATTTTATCCGGGATAAAATGTCGTCTAAAGAGAGAGAACGATTAATTTGGAATTGATCGATGAATTAATATATTCGATATATTAGACGAAATTAGATTTCGACGCGGAATTAAAATTAGATTTTAATTCGGGCAAACGAGTTAATTTAGAATTAATTCGTTAGCGACGTAAATAATAATTTCGCCAGGCGCAATTATTTATTTAAATTCGATTGAATTAACGTCGCGACGTAAGCTCGGTATTTCGGAAATATCGAACCCGAACGCGTGAGTGCACGTGGGCCCACTTTCATTTGGAAACGTGTGGGGCCCACATGACACATGTCATTCTATGCTTTTGCATGTAGATTGTGTACATTGCACTCAATGTCATTGCATGGAGTTTGAGTGTTTGACACTCTAAGCCATTGCATGTTTTGTGTCATAAATTTATTATTATTTAATAAATATTATGGCATAAATATAAATTGATTTTTGGTAAATCATTTTAACTTAACACAAAACTTCTTCTCTCTCTTTTCTCTCTTCTCTCACGCCCAAATGAAGAAAATCTTCACTGGTTTGAACCAAAATGGCGTGAACAAAGGGAAGCCAAGAGTGGTTTCTCATGGTGAAAATCAAGTGCTAGCACACTTACAAGTCTTGCGAAGGTGGTAGGGAGGTTCGACCATGAGGCGGGACTCATCCGACGGAGTTTGGAGCTTCGTTTTGAGACCAATTCTGTTTTGCAGGGACAGTGGACTGCAGCAGTTTGGCATGAAGGGCAGTGCGTTTTTGGGCATGATTCATCTTCAAATCGACATAACCGATCAATGTGAGTATTCCGCTACCTCATTGATGTATTCATGCATTATTTCATGTCTTGATTTGATCTTGGGACCTTAGAATAACCAACAATGGCATCATGAGCTAATGTTGCAAGCATGAAATTTTAGGTTAAAAGTTGGTAAAATTGATTGAAGCATGTTCTTGTGAAATTTGATGAATAAGTATGCTTGCATGTATATAGAATGATGTTACATGGAATCAATTTTAGTAAAAAATGCATTGGATGATTTTTCCCCAAAAATTTAACCTTGGCCGAATGGGTGTGATGAAATTGATTGAAGCATGTTCTTGTGAAATTTGATTAATAAGAATGCTTACATGTATATAGCATGATGTTATATGGAATCAATTTTATGAAAAATGCATTGGATGATTTTTCCCCAAATTCATGCCTTGGCCGAATGTGTTGCTACTTGGAGTGGATTGGAATTTTTTGTGTTTAAGATCATTGGATGACTTAGAACGTGTATGGGACGTAGATTAGTAATTCAATCGGATTGAAAAACAAATCGGCACAAAAAACTCACCTTGGCCGAATACATAATGGACATGTAAAGGAGTTGATTTTTTGTTAAAATAAATGTTGGACATTTATTTTGAAAAATAGATGATTAATAAATTAAATGGGTATTTTTGAAATATTTGGTTTAATATATTAATCTTGGTATTACACTTTAATTAATTGGACTTTAATGTTTGGAATATTAAAATTTAATTAATGGGCTTTAAAAAATTTAATTGGGCCTTATGGGCTTAAAATTGGTTTTATGGCACTTAAGGGTGATTCCTTATTTGGGCTTGGTAATTGGGTTTGACCCACATTGACCAAAGCCCAAGCCTTAATAAACCAATTGAAAGCCCATTTGACTTGAATTGAATTTAACATTGGATGTTAGTTGGGCTTTGAGACCCAATAGGATTAGATTTAGAATCTAAGTCTTTAAATCATATTAAAAGTGTAAACATTTAATTTGGAATTAAATAATTGAATTAGTATTGAATACGAATTAAATTAGATTTAATAAGTAGTTCGATATAATTCGTGAATTCGTACCTTATGTACTTATTCTCAGTCGAGTTGGACTCGTGCAAAATCAAACCGTTGTTTGAACATTGGATGATCACTTTAAATAAAGACTAATTAATTGGATTAGATTGGTTGTAAAAGCATGTCTTGTTTGTATATATATGTGTGTGAATACGTGGTTGTGTTGAATGAATAATGTATATCGGATGGATATTAGATGGGTGGGCAATTTTAGAAATTGTTGTAATAAATTCGATTTATTAAATTGGACCTGCGTGTCCAGCCTTATCACCTTCTTTCTCTTTGTATTCTCTTCTCACCTATTCCCCTCTATGTATATGAGGTTTCTTTAGAAGTGTAGTGTAACGGGTAGAAGTAGTACAAGTGCTAGCTTGAGTGAGAAAGTGAGAGATTTGATCTAGGATCAATGTGTTAAGTATCCATCCGCATATCATTATTATTTTATTTCATACTCGCTTTATTATGTATTTAGAATGCATGTTTAAGGGTGTATGATGATGAGACCTTAACAAAGATAATTAAATTGGTAGCCAATTTGCACGCGAAAATCCCTCAATTTATATTAAGCAAATATCCTTCCATTGAATGATTCTTGTTCAAGATCCGAAGTTGGGATTGGTTTGTTTTTGACCAAAGTCAAGACCTTTGTCAATCAAGGATGTACTTGAATCATGAGAGTTTTGTTGCATATCGGTGTCTTGTCCAAATCGTGATTTTTATTGGCCAAAGTCAGATCACTTTTTGTCCAATGACATTGATTACGAAACTTTCCTCGTCAATGGGTCCTGCTTAACTGGAATCATTAGGTTTGTTTTTGGCCAAAGCCAAGGCCTAGATGATTC
>SKCR01004129.1:0-26340 GCA_019454045.1 Zanthoxylum bungeanum | reverse complement strand
ATTAAAAACAAAAAAAGTATATGGTCGATGAACTCTATTCTTTGAATTGACAAACTTTTAGTTATTTGTTTTCACTCCTCATCTGAGTCTGAGCGTTCTGAGTTTGTTCCCTTTTTCCAGACCGTGCCGTTGGCTGCAGGCCCCTTCTTTTTTGTATCCTTCTCATCATCCTCGTCTTCACTGTACTCGCTCTCATAATCATCGTATTCCTCTTCTTCATCCTCCTCTTCCTCCTCAACTCCATCCTCGACAATTGGTCCTTCTTCGGACACAAGACCACCCCTGGTTCCAGCCCGAGTTCGTTTCAGAATTTTAACTTTCAAGTTTGTCCTTTTGTCGCAACCTATCCAGGAGTCACACAAGCAGTAACAAGTCAAATTGTAGTTGCCCTCAGCTGGGGCCTGAATCTTGCCCATCACCAGTCTCGAGCCACTTCGCACCTTCTCAGCTGCTTCTCTAACTGCAGCACTCGTCTCCTTTACGGTTTCTCCTGACCCTTCCATACTATCCTCAATCGCCTTTGAAGCTGCAGTAATAGCTGCAGCTTCATCCATGAAACTAACCTTTTGGGAAAACCACACGTTATTTGAGACGGAATCCGCAAGAAGAAACCAAAAGTTTTCTTCCTTGTGGAATGGGTAGTAGGGGGCATGGGGGAGGGCTCCAATCAGGCCATTACCACGTTTGAGAGTAACCCAAGCTTGGACCGTCACAATGTCACCCTCTTGTATACCCTCTTCACCCTCAGTCTCGCATGTAACTTCGACTGCTATGGAAGGCATCATCTGCAGAACCAACTCAACATCCTGTAGCTCCGCAGAAGAAAATCCACCTACTTGAGTAAGCAGGTCAGCGCGATCTTCAAGGCTCATGTCCTGGAGCTCCTGGAATGTTCTTACCTTCTGCAATTAAAGAATGGAGACCACTTACAAATAAGATTAAAAGAAATGGTTCATCAAACCTAATATAGAGTAATGGACTATCTTACATTTCTTCAAAACAGTATTTCTCACTATGAAGGTCCAAATGCATATATGCAGGCTTAAAAGGAAAGAAAATCCAACTCCTCAGCATATACACACAACTCAAAACCAGTTATTTGAAATGCGTAGTCCAAGGATGGAAAATCTCATGCAACAGTGAAGGTATAAATATCCAAATGTAGAGTGCAATTTCTAATTCTCTCTAGTTAAATTGTAGAAACATTTTTTTGTTGGGGTTTAATGCAATTACATTAAGACAAGATATTGCCCCCAAGGGGTGTGGCTTGGTGGCAAATGGCTTAGGACTTGATTCCCAGCTCCTGGGTCCGGTCCAAGGGTTGCATTTCTTGTAAGAGCCTGGGGCAGCCACGGATTTTACCTGCTCCGCTTAAGCCCGGGTCGGGTGGTTTGGCGGCGGGGTTTTCAACGTTTCCATAAAATATATATAATAATTATAATAGCTAAACTCATTGCAGGAAACTGCTGGAAACAGAAAAATACTTGTGATAAACTTCATGAGCAACAATCATTGTTCTAAAATGTGCCGCCTAAGCGGCGCATTTAGGCTCGGCGACCCTAAATCGTAGGGGCCAGGCGTTTGCCAGAATAGGCGGCATTTTCTGCCCATTCCGGCTAATTTTGAAGGCGAAATTCGTTGGTCATTGACCGCCAATGACTGGCTCAAAATTCGAAATTGAAGCTGTTTTCCGATCGGATTTTACACCCTAATCCTAACCTTAACCTTAATTTTACAAAACTAACTCTCTAACTCATCAATTTTAAAAATCCCAAATTTGATGCATAAACCATAATTTAAAAAAACTCTAATTTCTTCAATTTTTGTTAGTTTCCCATCAAATTGACCCTCTATAAATCTTACCCATTTCTCAAACAACATTTCTCTGTGATTATTTTGTCAAAATCACACCAAATCTTAAACCTAATTATGCCTAGGCCCCGCCTAGGTGCTAGACACCGGGTCGCCGCCCGACTAGCGCCTAGCGCAGAAGCTGAAAAATCTAGAGCTCATTGACAGCTAGCAAACAGCTGTATTAAAAATTGCATTCCTGCTGCATTATAATTCAACATAGAATTTTATACACTGACCTTGCGGGCTATTTTTTTTATAACAGCCTCACTAAAATGTGGCAGCTGCAAGAAGGGTGCAATGCCTTCAGTGGATCCTCCGGTTGCCTTCCTTGAACTGAGAGGAACAGCCTGTATCAAATTCCATATAAAATAAACATAAAACTTAAGAGTAGACATGACCATCAATAAAAAAAATATAAAAAGCGGCATGCATGCAGAAATATATGCCTGGATGGACAGAGGAACATGGATTACAAAACAAGGGGCAACCGAAACTAGCGTACAGTCAAAATTAGCAAACAATTTTTACTATACCCAAGAAATTGAAAAAGCAATTATTTCCACAAGGCATTCTTAAAACTAAGAAAACAATAATTAAGGAGAATAAAGATATACGAGGGGTTGAAGAAGGCAAGTCAAAAAAGAGTGGGAAATTCTCACAAGGATCAGCGGGTGAAAACCCTGAAACATTATAAAACAGCTGAATCCATTGTCCAGGAATACTATTTTTCACAAGCCAAAAGAAAAACATAAGTAAAAATTTGAAATCTTCTATAGCATGCGTTTAAGAGGAAATAAAATACAGAAGATTCCTTAACGAGAGAATGAGTAGCTAGTGTCCCTAAATAAGAACCTGAATGATTGACTGAGAAAGCTCGACAACCCCAATTGCAGGCCTAAGCCATCCATGACCCTGAGCTGTGCGTGGTATAACGGCCATCTGAATAGAGATAGTAATACATTAATAGTGATAATGAAGAGTCTCAAAGCCAAAATTGATAAATACGTCATCAAAGAATTCTAACAGAGTTGCGTATGTTTAAGTATCATACATTCAAGAAATAACTAAAAGATTCATATGCCTCACATGCAAAACGAAGCTACAGTCAAAACCAAAAGTACAATTGTACAAAGACTTCATAAACATGAAACTAATGAAACAAGTACGATCAACATACACAGATCATATTCAGTCTGTCCTTGTCTAAATCTCCAATAAGACAATGGTCAGCAGTAGAATATGGCATAGAGGCAAAGCTCAGAAAACAAATTGTTTATTTACAGCAAAAACTATGCCAAGTGTAATTATTATAGTAGGCTATGTGATACGAAACTAGATACGGAAAAGACAAAACGCGATCCAAGATCCCGTAGACCCCCAAAGAACCTGTCCTTGAAAACCCTTGGAGATAGCCTCAGATGAATTTTGCCAGCAAAAAGGAGCCACAAAGGATGTCAACCCTTTGATAAGTCTTTGTTCAATCACTGAACTTTGGAAAATAAATTCTCAAATTGATATTCACGCTGGAATTGCTTATTGTAAAAAAAAGGTAGTTTTTTTTTTTTTTTTGTTTCACACAAACCAACTGACAAAGTGAAGATTAATGGTCAACACTCACTGCAACTTTAAACATGCCAATGAATAGATATTAGGCGTGGGAGCCTTAAATGTGCAACCTTTTTTTTTTAAAAAACTTGACAGACTTGACAGAAACGAAGAAAAATAAAAAATAAAAACTGAGAAGAAAGAAGATAAAAAATGGTTTGCCTTAAATGCATTGCCTTTTCTTTCATGAGAATAATTTTAACAAGCAGCCTCTTTGTTAGACTCACCTATTGTGTTAATGATGTCATATAATCAAGTAATCAAAAGTCTTCAAATAGAAAAGGTTACATACTTATACATGCAGTAATAATGTAAAATCAAATGCCATCTTCACAAATCATAAATGTCTACATACTAATCCACAACGTGCAGATATTACCTTCATCAGTTCTTCTAGGAGGCGAGGTGCAAGTTCTAGCACGCGTCTAAAATCACCTAGTAAGGCTGGAGACAATGCGGCAGATTCACGAGTTAACTGAGCATGAATCAACAACTCTGTCTGTATGTAGGAACAGTGCAGAAGCATAAGAAACTAAAATAGTAGAAAAGAAAATATTGTAACTGCTCAGTTTGGCTAAATCTTGGCCTATAAAAATACCTTAACTATGGCCGGATGCTGCTTCCAGAACTTTGCTTGCTCCTGCTTAATGTTTTTAAGGTCCAGATTTAATTCACTCCTTACTGACATAAACAGCTTCTGGAGAGGTTCATCATCGGTCCTACGGACTGGAATTTCCATATATTCAGCAGCCTTAATGAACACTTCCATCACTTTGCTGTATAATCACGGTATATATTAGAAAAACAAAAGGCTATATAGGCTTTTGCTGTTATGAAAGGAAAACTTGCGCTGTAAAATTTAATTGCTGTAAAATTTAATTGATGGACTCCTCAAAGAAGGACTTTACATATACTTTTAAACTAGCCAGTATGTGTCATATACCATGTGGAGGATAGTTTTCAGGTGATTCTTTAGGGAAATAGCCAAAATCAACAAATTATCATGTGATTGTTATCAAACGACAATTTATACATGTTAAAAACAGCACAATCAAACAGTAATCATCCCTTCCTGCTTATGCCTGCAAACATCCAGAGAGGAATGCATGTTCTCAGCCGTAAGAAGTTACTCTCATGCATTATATTATTCAATTACTACTATACACATCACACATATAGTCTAGCACTACTAAATGATTGATATGGTAACTTAATTAAAGAAAAAGACTAATAGTGAAAAAGTATGGTGAAGGGGCAAGTACCTTGGGGCCAAAGATGGTTTCATGAAGTAATAGTATGCGGATAGGGTCTGATGCATGACGTAATTTCCCGTATATTTTGCTGACCTTGACAGATAAATAACAGCTATTACCAACGGCAGGAGAATACAAATTCCAACGATCCAAAGTAAAAGTATGCCACCAGATGCCCCATCAATGTCAAGCAGGAACTGAGGGAGAGCAATGCCCATTTGAAATCCCTGTATAAACAAACTTAGACATTAGTTTCAAAAGTGTTATGACTTCATGCATTTAATATAAATGCTAATTGCAATTGGTTGTTCAAGAAGAGAATGGAACATTGCCTGTCTACCATCTGGATGGCCATATTTTTCAAAATTCTCACGTGATATTGGATCTGTCAGGGCTTGATAAGCCTTCGAGATGTACTCCACAAAGTAGGTGTTGGCCTCTGAAAGAATTCAACACAAAATTCAGTGTGCACAGGGTAATATTCAAATGTCTGATATTTCCAGCTCACCAAAGCACCAATAAGCGAACACATATAAACAGATGAACCAAAACACCCTCAACCTGGATCTGGGTTTTTATCAGGATGGTATTGTATGGAGAGTCTCCTATATGCTTTCTTTATCTCTGAATCTGAAGCCCCATGTTCCAATCCAAGTATGTCGAATGGCTCAAAAACTTGCATCTTGAATACAAAGTAGGAGAAAAATAATAATTTAAGCATCAATATAGCATGGATATTATGTAAGAGCAAGATAAAGTGATACAATGCAAGTAGTATAGCTTTTACCAGAAGCATAATGACCAAGCGATCACGGTTGAAATTGTAACAAACATATTTACCTCGCGACTTGTACTTTTGATGTAGTAAATGAGAATTATCATGATGACCCAAAGTAGTACTAGAGACAAGTTACTGCACGTAGAGAAGTTTGAGATCTGTGACAACAAATCCAAAAGTTGCAGAAACGAATGATGTAAGTCAACCAAACCATGGAACAAGTTACATATCAAAGAATTTGAGTAACATTAAAAGGTCAAACTGGGAACTCACCCGCTTGAATATAGATTTCCTGTACTTCCCAGAACGAGCACATTCAGAGCACTGGCAGTGGATGCTCTTTATTTTCTTTGAAAAAGCACGACACAACTTTAGTATCGTGTAAGGCACTAGAGGTAGGGCCATAATTGTCAAAATAAAAATTGGGAACAATTGACTATTCTCTTCTGCAGCTGCCATCTTGACCTTCTATCCAGAAACAACTTCTAAATTGCTACTGTTCCTGCAGAAACTATCTGTTTAGAACTCCTAGTTCACTACATACACATGAGACTACACTATAAGTCCAACAGAGTTACAAAGGATATGTGTGCGGCTATAATTTTTCAAAAGGATCATACATACATTTCCTAATCATTCCGGAACTTTTACATTTAAAAGCACGTTCCAAATTTAACATTTATGTAACCATGAGATAAATATAACCCGATCTACAGAAAAGTTGTCATGATCCCGTCGAAAAATAATTCCCATTTCAACATATTCACACAAACCCTAACCTCAAATAATGTATTTCAATTCTACAATTCAAATTAAATTCCAAAAGTATAAGAAGGAAAACAATCGGTAGTATCACATCTTTCTACATAAACCCTAGATTACATCAACAATCAAATTAACATAATATACTCATGATTTCAAAGATGAGATCTGAAAGAGTAAATTTTGGTACACAGCGGATTTAGTGTGGGTGAGTGGTGAACTTGGCGGCTGATGGCACTGTGTGCGGCGAAATTTGGTGACAGTCTAGTTGGTGAGTGGTAGGATTATTAGCACCTTAGGCTTTATCGAAAAAAAAAAAGAAAAGGATTGATCACTTCGAGGGATCTTCCTCCAATTTGTCAACAGACTGTTTTTTTTTTATCGCATGAATGTAATAGGAAACAAATTTATAATAATAAGAATCCTATATATATATAATTATCTTTAGAAAAAGATAAAAAAAATAAAAGCCTAATCCTAATTCTGCCTGGAGGCTGTTGAGCGGCCGATTTTTGGTGATGGCGGTTTTGAACTTTGTCGATAAAGTGTCTAGAATTAGGGAAAAAAAATTTCCATTTATCATCTCCTAATACTAACATCTTATAAACGAAATTATGAATTCAGAATCAGCAAAAAGCAATCGACAACAAATGTAATGAAAAAATAAAACAACTCTAACAGTGGAAAAAAATTGAGTAATAAACACTATTCAAAGCACACTATGTACGCACTAAAATTCATATAAATTAAAACCAATCAACAAAAATTAGCCTGAAATAAATTCATCATATATGGAAAAATATCATAGAAATTAGATGATAAAAATTACCTTAAAATTAAAAAATATATAATGAAGAAAACAGATCGCGATCACTAGCTCTGATCCCGTCCGTCTGATGGCGCGGAATTAGACGGAGAGAATGAACGGCGAGTTGTTTTTGATGAGATCCAAAATGAAACGGGCAGGAAGGAACAAGGTTTTAATTGGATTTCCAATTTTGTCCTTCGATCCCCAGATTTTTTTAGGTTATAATCGTCATTTAGATTTTATTGGGAAAAGGAAGAACCTACCTATGATGGTTGACTTGTGCATTGCAGTTGTATTTCATGTTTGGTGAGCATTCTCGTAGGATATCAAGACCATCATAAATTGTAAAATGAATAAATGCTCGTCTCTATCAAAATACCTTGGTAAATTTTTCTGTATGATACAGAATAATTCAGTATGAATACCTCGTTGATTTTTTTATTTTTTTTTGAAAAACAGTATAATTCATATTAAGATAAAAAAAAAAGAGAGTACATAGTCTGGGATGGAACCCAGCCAGGCCTCATAGCTCGATTGTTAACAGCATATTTAGCTAATTCATGAGCTTTCGAATTACAATGTCTAAGAGTGAACCTAATACAAGCATTTCCTAATTTCGCCGCCATTCTACGAATTTCAGAAATCAGCCAGCTAATTTCCTTCTCACTACTATCTTGGACGTTGGCGAGTCGCACAACATTTTGTGCATCAGCTTCCACTATTATCGGTAACAGCTTCCATTGATCCGCAATTTTAAGACCCAATAACATAGCATCGGCTTCAATGAGCTCCACACTCCCCCTGAACAAAGAGGGTTGGACCACGGCGGCAATCACAATCCCTTTATCATTATGAACAATAGCCCCCAAACCCGCTCGGCTCATATCATTATTTGTTGCCGCATCCACGTTGACTTTGAACCAATTGGTCGGGGGCGTTGTCCATATATGCCGCTCAACCTGCCTCAGAACCTCATAACCCCTCTGTTGTCGAACCCTTCTAAAAGACTCCACCAGATTCTCAGCTCTATTGCGAATACAATCATGCGGCTCTGATTTCTTTTCAAAGATGAATTGATTTCTGGCTGTCCATAATGACCACAGCAGCATACCCACCTTCTCCATATCAGCCTTTTGTAAATTAGCCTTGCTCCAGCTTAATAGACTCCAAAGATCCCCTGCATTTCGCCACCCACTGCCACCAATCCATTCAGTTTTTTTCCATACATTTTTGGTAGTGTTACAGCCGACTAAAGCATGGAAAACATTCTCAACTCCCCTACCACATCTTTGGCAAATCGGTGAATCAATGATCCTCTTCTTATGTAGTGTAGCAGCCGTGGGTAACATATCAGACAAGGCTCTCCAAATAAAGATTTTAACCTTTGCAGGAAGATAAACCCCAAACCAATCCCCACCAGTCACCATTTCCGCTTGAGCTTGAGCAGTCTGCCTCTTCAGCCTTCTTGTCCTTAAAAGCCATATGGTAGCAACTTTTAACTAAGAACTTACCTTTGAAATCATAGTGCCATATTAACTGATCTGCTGCAGCTTGTTGGGGAAGATGGATGTTTAGAATCTCATCAGCATCAGCCATAATAAATAATTTTCTAACCAAATCTTCCTGCCACTGATTGCCGAAACTGATTAGCATGCTTACTTTGGCCTCTTTCAGTGTATCACTAACAACAATAGGGCTAAAAGATTCAGGTCTAGGAATCCAATGATCCTTAGCAATGTACACATCTTCCCCGCAACCAATTCTCCACCACGAACCTCTTTGAATAAGCTCTCTCCCCCAAAGCAAGCTTCTCCAGATAAATGAGGGGTTACTGCCGACGTTAGCTTCCATAACAGTCTTTTTCTTGAAGTATCTAGCCTGCAAGATTCTCGAAACCAATGATTGAGGTTTTTGGATAACCCTCCACACTTGTTTAGCTAATAGAGCTTGGTTGAAAACAATTGGATCCCTAAAACCCATGCCACCATCCTTCTTCGGAATGCACAACCTACTCCATCTAGCCCAATGGATTCCTTTTTTATCACCATTGGAACCCCACCAAAACTTGTTCAAAATCTTCTGGATGTCCTCACATAACCGAAAGGGAGCTTGAACACACTCATCGCATACGTAGGGATGGCTTGAGCCACAGCCTTCACCAAGACTTCTTTTCCCCCATAGGAAAAAAGATTTTCTTTCCATCTTTTAACAGTGTTCAGAATCTTGTGTTTAATCTCATTGAAATATTTCCTTTTATTTCTACCCACCATAGAAGGCAAACCTAGGTATCTCTCATGTATAGACACACGATGAAGGCTGAGGATGTTTCTCATGCTATCGGCCACATGTTGTTCTGTATTGGGGCTGAAAAATATTGACGACTTCTCAAAATTAAACAATAGTCCCGACGCTTGTGCATAACAGTCAAAAATCCTCTTGACAGTATTTGCCTCCTCCATATTGGCCCTTGTGAAAACCAGACTATCATCAGCAAAGAAAAGATGAGATATTGCGATGTCCTTTCTAAAATGGATCCCTTTAATCTGCTTACACCTTTCAGCCTCTTGTAGTAATGATGAAAGAACTTCCCCACATAAGATGAATAGATATGACGACAATGGGCATCATTGCCGTAAACCCCTTGATGGCTTAAAACCTCCTATAGTCTGACCATTAATTATCACTGAAAAAGAGGGGGAACTGATACATCTCATAACTAGTTCAGTCCACTTCTCAGAGAAGCCCATTTTGTCCATTGCACTCCTAAGGAAATTCCATTCCACCCTATCGTATGCCTTGCTCATATCCAATTTGAGTGCGGCGAAACCATCCCCCACCCTTCTCGAATTCCTCACTTTGTGAAGGCACTCATACCCTATTATAACGTTGTCTGAAATAAGCCTTCCTGGAACAAAGGCACTTGGATTCGGAGAAATGACATCATCCAACACATTTTTCAATCTATTAGCAATCACCTTAGCTATTGTCCTATAGATAACATTACAGAGACTAATTGGTCTGAAATCTTTCATCTCATTCGGTCTCAACTTCTTTGGGATTAAAACAATTTGAGTCTCATTAAGTATCGAGATTTCACCTTTGTTGTTAAGAATGTGAAGACAAGTGGCCAGGAACTCCTTCTTGACAGCTGACCAGTGACTGATAAAGAATGTTATTGGAAGACCGTCGGGGCCTGGGGATTTATTTGGATCCATCTGTTGCAACGCCTTCAAGACCTCTTCCTCAGTAAACGATTCATCCAACCATTCTACAGAAGATCCCTGAATTTTCCTGTATACACCACCCATAGAAGCCTCAATGCATTCCTTGGAAGGGTTAGTAGAAGTGAATAAATCTGCAAAATAATTACAGGCAACGTTGCCTATCCCTTGTTCATCATCAACCCACTTTCCTTCCTTATCCATGATTCCCTTGATAGTATTTCTCTTTTTTCTTTCCGAGGCCCTCGCTTGGAAAAATTTTGTGTTGCGATCTCCATCTTTCAACCATTCCACTCGCGCTCTCCTCCTCCAGTAGGTTTCCTCCTCCTCCATGATCAGGTCTATCTTCCTTTCAGTAGCTTTTATCTTCTCCCAATCTGAATACTGCACTTCATTCTTAAGCATTTGGTGAAGTTCACTCCTTAGTTTCTCCAATTCTGTTCTCCTCCCCTTAAATTCATTGCTACTTCATCCCTTCAGCCTTCTCATTGCTTCAACAGATTTGAGTCTGAATCTTTGTGGTGGACTTCCGTTAATACCTCGTTGATTAAGTAAGTTATTTCGTTAGTTTCTGTAATTTTAAAATTTATTTTTAAAAATTATTAAATAGATAATATACTGAAACTATAGAACTAAATGATTATTTACTCATATAAAAAAAGTGTATATATGTTATAACAAAAAATTCCCATTTAAGTGTATATGATTATATTTAGAAAGTGAATTTGGTTTGAATTTGTTATTTTGGTTACATGAGTTGTGTTAGTATTAATCATTAATATTACTACTATTATTATGATAATGTTTGTTATATGTTGGATGAGTGTTACACAAATGTGTCCCTGAAGGTGTGGTGGATCTCACATTGAAGTCCTGGGTTCGAATTTAAGGGGTGCGCTTCTTGTAAGTGTCTGGGACATTCGAGGGTTTTACATGCTCCGCTTAAGCCCAGAATGAGTGATTTGGCGGTGTGGTTTCTAACGATTTAAAAAAAAAGTGTTGCATAAATTTACTAGATACCAAGGTGTTCAAAAATTGGATTAATTCAATGAGTCGATTCTATTAGGTATGAGTGAGTAACGATTTCGAGTGTATTTGAAATCGCTTATAATCGAATCGAAAATTTGATTTCGGAATCAGAATTGGTTATCTTAGAATAGGTTCCGATTCATAATAATCAGAACCAAATTTTTCCGTGTAACTTCCAATTCTTCGAATTTTTCCGTGGAACCAAATAATAATCAGGAACATATCTTTGAGCTCATTTGAAACAGAAACATGAGCAAAACAGTAAGGTGGAGAGAAGATATGTTCTTGCATTCTTTCCAAAGAAGTAAGGTGGAAGTAAGGTAGAAGCGACTGAAGCAGTGAAATGTGAGATTTTATTTTACATTTCTTTTTGTTTTTAATTAATTTGTCTCTAGATGCATTGTGTTAGCCTGTTGGAATATAATTTTGATTCTCTTTAATTGTTACACATTTTTCACATTGGATTGTGTTTGTTTTTGTTTTTATTTTAATTTAAAGAGAATAGAATGGATTTGATGTTGTAGACGCTGATTTTCGCCTTCGACTTACAATCGAGAATTTGTATGATGGGACACTAACGATCCTGCAAAACAAAGGCAAAGTGAGCGTAGAGTAACTACCCACTGGTGTGGTGGATACCTTAGGCACTCCGACGCTTAAGTCGGTGATGAAGACGAGCAGAAAAAAAAAGAACAATGTTTAGTGTTACCTTGATCTTCGTAGATTGCCGTGAGGGCAGTAGGTTGGTGTGTAGAGGGTGATGTGTGCTTTGAGAACTCGAGTGTGAGAGCCCAAGCTTGAACGAATGTTCCCTTTGGACCCCCTCTTCTTTTATAGGTCGTGAGGTGGCCTTTTAA
Organism: Zanthoxylum bungeanum; assembly: GCA_019454045.1. Lineage (NCBI taxonomy): Eukaryota > Viridiplantae > Streptophyta > Magnoliopsida > Sapindales > Rutaceae > Zanthoxylum > Zanthoxylum bungeanum. Next base: position 14,173 of record SKCR01004129.1, on the reverse strand, counting down.
TCGGATTCGAATTCCTTGGAGGAGTCATACTCCAAGTCTATTTAGGAAATGGTAGTTGAATCAGGGTTAAATAAGAATGTCTATATATTCGGGATTATGTATAATCCCCATAGTAATTGGATTAGACTACCGTGTTTGTGGGTAGTTCGTCATAATCCAAAGACTTATTTTCCTTATTAAGAAGGAATTTAGGGCTTCAACTGGCCTAATTTGTCGAAAGGGCCATCAACCAACATGATTAGGACCTTGCTGAATCCCTTATCAGTAGTGTGGGCTCTTGAAAGCCTTTAGGTCGTATAGGCTTCTTCCCTTGAGATGTACGGGCTCGTGGGTCATGTGGAGGAATCGTGCTCTTAGATTGAAGGTTGTTAATAGTCTTGTGCTATTTGGGCTTCGTCTAATGTGTGGGCCTAAAACATAATGACATTTGGGTCCTTGACCCAAATTTAGCCCGTACAATTTATCCACTACTCTCTAAGACAATGAGTCATCGATTTGAAGAATATTATACGAGTATGTCATGTGAAACCACTATGTCATTTGGAATATCGGCTTTTCTAAGACCAGAGGAAGGTCACGCTACATCAACTGGACCAAATGAGGACTGAAGAGTTTTCCCGATCGACTGGGCCGGATTATGGTCCAGGAGGTTCTTTGACAAGACAAAGGTTATTATGGAATGTCTCGTCGACTGGACCTGATGAAGATCCAGAATATTTTCTAGCTGACTAGACCTGAAGAAGGTCCAGATGAGTGATTTATGTCGTTTGAACTAGATGAATGTCCAGGTCTTCAACTTGACTCGACTAGAGTCATGAGGAATGTTCCCGTCGACTGGACTAGATGAAAGTCCAGGATATGAAGTTCCAGGATAATCTTCAATCGACTAGACCTGAAGAAAGTCCAGTGGAATCTTCTATGTCATCTGGACCAGATGAGGGTTCAAGTCTTCAACTTGACTCAACAAGAGTCATGAGGAATACTTCCATCGACTGGATCAGATCAAGGTACATGATAATCTCCAGTCGACTAGACCTGAAGAATGTCCAGGAAAGTATTCTATATCTTCTAGACCAGATGAAGGTTCGGGTCTTCAACTTGACTCGACAAGAGTTATAAGGAATGTTCCCGTCGACTGGACCAGATGAAGGTTCAGGATAATCTCCTTCATGTGAGACTTCTATGTCGTCTGGACCAGATGAAGGTCCAGGTCTTCATCTTGAATCGAAAAGAGTCATAGGGAATGTTCCCATCGACTGTACCAGCTGAAGGTCCAGGATGATCTCCATCCGACTAGACCTGAAGAAGGTTCAGAGGAGTCTTTTGTGTCTTCTAGATCAGATGAAGGTCTAGGTCTTCAACCACATCGTATGACATTGCCTGTGAGTTTGAAACCGTAATATGGTTAGTGATAAGAAGAAAACACTTTGACTTGTTCTTTAGTGACTATGTCGGCCGAACTGATTGATAGAATCTGGGAGTCGGTCAATGTTATCGTCACGATATATCATATGGAGCGTTCATGATAGTTCATAGGAGGATTTTGGACCAAAAGAAAGCCCCGACGTCACCGAAAGCCTTTTCGGGTCGACTGAGAATAACGATAGTAATCTCGTGTAGTTTGGAGAAGATGGTACGGAAAGATTGTGCCTCTCGATCGCTTAGGATCATTTGGAGTCATGAAGTATGTCTTTGCGTCGACTGGGGAAAATATACTACTCTCGTGTTGTGTGAGCCAAATAGGTAGATTTTTTGTTGTTTGGAGAACACAGACGTCTCTGAACTTAGTTCATAGTATGGAAGGTCAATCTCCCCCAAACTACATGGTTGTATCTCTGAAGTGTGGATTGTCTCCAAGCGATAATGAGGTTTGCGCCCAACTATTTCTCATGTTGAACTCAGTTGGGCTTCGCAAAATGGGCCACAAAGGCTTAAGGCTTACGTCTGACCGCTATTATAGCCTTAGCGAGTGTTTCGAGGTGGCTTTAGATGGAAAAATAAGGCGCCAAGCGAATGCACACATAAGTGAGGTTGGGGGCTCATTTTCTTCATTCACCAAAAACTTTCTCATTTAGCGAGGTTGAAAAGCTCTCTTAATCTTCAAGGTATTCCTCACTCCCAATCTCTTGTTCTTTAGTTTCTTCAACATATTCTTAAGTCTTCTTCAAACTGTTCTTGATCATTTAGGTGATTTGATATGTTTAGGGTTTATTAAGACTCTCGAAATTGTGTTTGAGGACTAAGACAATTTAATCCTTAGGGAGTAGAAATACAGAAGATTCAGGTGTTTGCAGGCTTAGTACACTGTCATGTGAAGTAATGTCGAGTGAAAGTTATATGAGTTATAGTGATACCCCTATAAGATGTATGTCAGATCTCCTGACAGTACTTCTAGGTCTCTTACTGCCCTGCAATGATTCCATCATCAAAGATTGTAGTCATTGGCTCATGCTTCGCAGCAAGAACCTCAGACATCTCTACTAGTAAGTAGCAACAGACTTTTTCATTAGTCGCGACTCATTTTGGTAGGCAACATGCACAACTTGGCTAGAATATTTAGCCGACTCGAGAGGACATTCCTCTGTTAGGACAAACTTAGGGTCTTCACATACCAAAATGACGTTCATGTTACTTTTCCATTTTACATAGTTTTCTCCAGTTAATTTGTCATTTGAGAGAATAGAAATGATTGGAGAAACCATGGCTGAAAATAAAACAAGCATGCATTTTTAATATTCATTCATTGCTTATTGATGAACATTAAAAAGTGTACATTTAATAAAAGGGAAACTAATCATTTCACACTTATAATTTCATTAATCCCCTTAATTTATCACATTTGTGAAATAATAATTAAATTTATGTTTTATATATTTTTATTGTGATTTTTATTTCTTATAAAGGTGAAATAATACTTTGGATACATAACTAGAAAAATGGAAGTGACATTTGGATTTTGGAGGCCATAAACTTAAAAGGGCGTTCTAACAGTGTACAATTTCAGAAATTCTAACTTTCGTAATTTTCATATTTTAGCCATAACGTTTTACTTCTGTATCGGATTGAGGCGATTCCAGTTCCAAATGAAAGAAGACTCAAATATCTACAACTTTGTCGTTTATAAAATTTTCTAATTCTGATGTTTTAAAGGCTGAAATTGATGAAAAATCCAAAGTGTGTTATATGTAATTATTAAAGACAAAAACAAGAAGAAAAGAAAAGAAAAAAATATATAGGTAAGAAATGACATCTACCTTTCGGTGGAATGTCATTTCCCACAAATCATCCAATTTGCAAATTTAAACATTGCATGATACATGAAGTGTGAAGGTGTTGAGCCCTCTGCTATAAATAGAGGTGCTCAACACCTTATAAAATCAGCCTGGATTCCATAGTTTTCTCTGAAAATTTATGGAGTTCTATCTATTGTGTGTTTTATTTGTCAAGCTTTGTTATAATTTCTTTTTCCTTTCAGTAATAAAATTATGCATGTTTTTTTTTTCAAATCATAAGTAGATAATTTCATCATGCTGGGGTAAATTGTGAAACTTTTAATATGAGAATATAGATTAATCTTATATATATATATATATGAATTGTAATCTAAAGACTAATATTTAATTTAAATCTGTATTAATTATTGACAAACTTCGTTACCGTCTATATGTCTGGTTTTATTTATTTGACATAATTGAGTACCTAACTGGATTTGTTATAGACAAATGTTATCACCACTTTTATGACTGGTTTTATATGTTTTGACATAATTAATTCCTGAAAAAATTAACTGGGTAATAATGATAATTTATAAATATTATAAAAAGTAAGATTTCTAAATTTGAGATTTTAAAAGTGGATCATCTAGCCCCGAGCATTTTATTTTATTGTTGTAATCCAATTTAAAATTTTCAATCACTTCAAACAATTCAGTCTTTTTATTTTCACTCGAATTATTATTTTATTTTACTAAATCTATTCCGTGTGGATTGACCCCAAACTTATCGAGTTATTTTACTATTTCGATACTCTTATACCTGGGAGTAAAAAACCACTTTGGTGAGTATGTCAAGTTTTTGGCGCCGTTGCCGGAGAATATAATTTAGTAGATAGAATAATAATTTAACTTAACTTGTATTTCTTTTCTTTTCTTCCTTTTTATTTTTTTATTTTGTATTTCTTTCTTTTTTTGTTATATTTTTTGCATCTCATTTTTTTCTTCTTTCTATTTGTGTAGATCCTAGATGTCCTGACTGATCCTAAATGAATCCTGAACCTAGACATCCAACATATAGACAAACCTTGTATTTGATTATTTAAGGTTACAAGAGACATAAACTCAATTAAATTATCATTCAAATTAATAATTTTTTTTAAAGTTTAACCTATTTATTTTATTTTTAATTTAATATAATAAAATTCAAATAAATAATTTTTTTTATTATATTTATTTGATAATAATATCCAATTATAAATTTTTTTAAAAATTTATTTTTCATTTTTAAAAATTATTTTTTTTAAAAAATAAATTGAACCAGAGTCGTTCTGTCCGATTCCGGTTCGGTTAACGGTTACGATTCCCCAATCTTGTGGAACCGTAACTTGAACCAGAATTTTCTGATTTGGTTACGGTTCCACAAGATTGGGAACCGTAATCGTTCGGTTCGATTCCAGTTTGGAACCGAACCAAACTGGTGGCCACCTCTACTAGTATAAACTAGAGACAGCTTTGTGTTACCACATAAATTGAGAATTATTACACCATAAAGAATAGAATAGTTGGCTTAACTTTTGTAGAGAATTATTAAAAAAATCATTTGCATTATGACTAATTTCTAAAAAAGATAAGTTTTTCATAAATAGTTTTAATTTTTTAAGATTCTTTCTCTTTAGTTTAAAGTATAATCCTAAATTAACTTTCATCATATTTATATCTCTATTTTATCCATCTTCATTCCAACATTATATATATATATACACACACATATTAAAACAAATTAATTTTTATTTTAATGGTGCCTCGGCAAGACCTCAACAGTCGAAGCCAAAACCCGATCATCTGGGAAAGATGATGCTGCTTCTGAGCCCAATAGAGTGTCTACAAAGTTCTCTTAAGCTGTGACCCAACACTCAAATTGTTGTCAATGACAATGACCCCTTATGCAAGTATAGACACATCCTCATTTGAATTAAGGCCATTAATACCTCTAGCGAAACTGATTAAAAAACTGTTCACCGTGAACAGTGTATGATTTTTTAGCAATTGGATCTGAGATATATTTTTAGATCATTTTTCACGTGAACAATTCATATTCACTATTTCACGTAAATAATGATTTAAAAAAAAAAAAGAATAGGATATGTTTAAATATTTTTACGTATGTAAAATAACATTATAATTGTAACTGAATATTTGTAAGTTATTAACTGAGAAAATTGACCATATTTTGACAAATAAAATGTGATTGTGTGATATCAGTTCTTTTATATTATTTGAATTTTCTTTTTCCTTATCCCCTAACACTCCCAATCTCACACACGTCTTCTCTTTTTCCTCAAAAATCTGCCACCACACACAAAAGCCTAGTATAACTACAACAATAACTCTATATTATTAAAAAAAAAAAACCGATTATAGTTTTTCGTTGTGTGTGCTTAACGTAAGACATATAGAATGAGAGCAATGTATTGAAACTATTTACAGAGACCAGTGAGAGAGTGAAATTTGAAACCAGTAGAGATGGAAAATACAAAATACAGTAGAGAGAGGAAAAGGCACGTTCGTCATCTTCCGCCATCTTTTCCGGCAAGAGAGAAATTGTTTGTTGGTTAATGTTTGATATAAGACTTTATACAATATAGTATAATATATTTATACATATATGTTTGGAATTTATATTAAGTTATTGATAACATGAGAATTATAAATTTGTAACTATAAATTTTGGGTATAATTTTATGTTTGTATTATGAGTCAAAGTGTTTGAGTATTTCGTGATCTTTGAGATGGGATTGATGGATGAAGTGTGATGATGTGTGTTGTATTGTGTTGGACAATTATTACCCATAGCGTCACTATTTGTAAAGACATTGTGGTTTTTGTACAAATTAACTATGTGACAATGAAATTGCTATTTTATCATTTTTAATTAGATTACTTGAATACATATAAATGATAAAAGTCTTTATGATTAATTCCGGATTAATAAGATATGAGACGATATCAATCCACAAAGGTTTAATCATTAAATATCCCTAGTCGTAGTATTATCGAGACTGGACATCGATAATGCGGAATAGACTAATATTGTACTTGTGCGCGTTGTGGGAGCATAATGACATAGTTCTCATATATTTAAGTATTGGATACTTATGCAAGTGTAATATGAGGTTGTGTTTATCGATGGTACGGGAACAGCTTCGCTCTGGATAGACCCCGCAGAATCTCATTGGTAGTATGACTATGTGTCTATGGGAATCCACATCAGGGTAGGTGTATTTGGTCTTAACCTGAGACTTGCATCGCTAATACTTGCGACAATTAGTACGTTTTGGTTTTGGTCGTCCGGGACTTTAACAGGTTCTGTGTACACCTCTTCTGGGTTTATTGAGAATCGTAGTGTATTGGGTGTGATGTCAAGACAAAAGTATCACTTCAGTCATATGGAGATGATGATCACGCATGGATACAGAATCTCTATTATGTTGAACTATCGGGATAATATGACAAGGTCATGATTATCCGATTAAAGAGACTAGTTGCTTGTGATCCGATATATGCTTCGTATGGGGCAGACACTATTCCAGCCCCAGGCCTTGCATGTAACATCTGATACTGGATCACAATACGCAATACTACGTATACTACGCTTGACAAAGATTATATATTCCTTAAAGAATATTTCTGGAGAATTGGGTAGGCACGGTGCTTTGCTGGAAGCCAACCATGTCTTGTAAATCGGTAAGAACGTGGTACGGGGTACACACGTATTCGGATAGTCCGACGACCATATTTACTGCCAACATATCCAGGGATCTCATGGGTCGCTTCCCGAAGATTCACCGATGACATATGACTCGAACATAATTAATCTGAGATTAATTATAAGAGAGAGTAAATTAATCTGGGATTAATTACGGCAAGAATTTATCTGGGATAAAATTCGATAAGAAGAGAGAGAGAACGATTAATTTGGAATTAATCGATTAAATAATATATTCGATATATTAAATGAAATTAGATTTCAAAACGGAATTAAAATTTGATTTTAATTCGGGCGAACAAATTAATTTAGAATTAATTCGCAAGCGACTTTCGTAATAATTTTGCGAGGCATTATTATTTAATTAAATTTGATTTAATTAAGTCGCAACGGAAAATTCGTTAATTCAGAATTAAACGAACCCGAGCCCGGAATGTGTTAGCGGGCCCACTCAAATTTGAATTTCAAAGTGGGGCCCACCAACTTACATCAAATGTCTACTTTTGTGATTGACATCTAGTCACTTTTTGGTGATGGAAGTTGTTGAATACATTAATTGTATTTTTCCCTCCAACACACTTTATCGTTTTGGAAAAGATATACACCATTTTGTAAGTTGAATTTTGGTAATTGTTTTAGAAACAAATACAAAAGAAAACACAAAGCTCTATTTCCTTTCTCCCTTGGCTGAAAACTTCAAAGTTCTCCTCCATTGATTTTGCTTCAAAATCAAACCTTGTTAGCACATCAAAGAGTCATCCAAGGTGATAGGGAAACATCCATTGAGTTTGGAATTCATTCACCAACCTTGGAGATCAACATACAATCAAAGAAAGGAGCTTGGAGCACTTCTAAAAGAGATAAATTTTTGTTCTCAACACATCCACAAACCGATCAAAGTGAGTATAATTTCTGCTATCTTACTTTGTGTATTCACATGTTTTATGCTTAAATGATCCTAGGCATGTTTTTAGAGAACCCAACATATTGGATGATGTGTATTATTTTTGTTATGATGTCGGGTTTGATATAATTGTGGTCGGAGATGCGAGGTTATGCAAGGTTAGCAGAGGCGTGTGGTTCATTCCCCATTTTGCACATTTATGGGAGGTTATGTAGTGTCATTCTCAGTTCACTCCCGGCGTCATATCGCCAGTTCGTAATGTACTTCAACATAAATGGGATTCACTGCTCTTACCGTGAGTTGTATAGGATGTTTCTCACAGCAGAGGAAGATTTGAGGACGGGAGTTCTGATTGGCCTTCTGAAACCCACTTCACTTTTCATTTCTTCCCAATCTAAGTCGAATGGGAAGAATACAAAAGAAAAGAAAAAGAAGGGTTTCAATATTCCTCCGCAGGGTAAGACGGTGAAGCCCAATAGAGCTTCTGGAGACAATTGCCACCATTGCCAGAAAGTCGGGCATTGTAAATGGAACTGCCCGGACTATCTTGCACAACTAAGAAAGGAAAGAGCATCGACATCATGTACTTTTATTTTTCCTATTATCGATATCTCATTGGCTTGTGAAGCTATGACATCTAATTGGATTGTGGATTATGCTTGTCCTATTCACATTTGCAATATATTGCAGGTGCTGACGGGAAGTAGACGGTTGAAATCTGGGGAGATGCAGTTGCGATTAGGGAGTGGCGACTCTCTGGATGCAGTTGCAATGGGCTTATGCGAGATTCCCTTACCCAGTGAGAGACTTTTGTTAAATGACTGCTATTTTGTGCCTGGATTTGTGGCCAATATTATGTCCCTTTTGTATTAGATACTTAAGGTTATAATGTAAATATTAAGAATTGTTCTTTGAATTTATATGATAGTTATAATATTCAGATCCTTTGTTGTCCACATTTTTGATTTCTTTATGTAATGATTTCTTTGGAAATGGCATGTTATTATTGGAACACATTTTTGATAACTTTATTAAGTTAAAATGTTACTTTAATTAAGCCAAAATGTGTGCCAATGAAATTGATACAAAAATAAATAATTGTTATTTATTTTTTGGAAGCAAAATTCGGCAATTGGGAAATTGTATATACAAAAATTATTTTATTTTTATTTTTCACAATTACACAAGTTTAACGAAAATTACAAAGTGAGTTGAGAGCCTTTTGAAGGAAAACCAAAAGAGAAAAAGCTTAAGTTTTGGAAATTTATGTTAGGGTTGGTGCTCGGAGTGCCAATCCGGATCGTATTTATGTCCGATTCATGAATACGAGCTATTTCATTTTCCATAATATTACTTATTTAATGGTAGCACCTCTTGTCTTTTATATACATATTCGATCTAATTGCGATTAGATATCTAATTACGATTAGATAGAAACTAAATTTGATTTAGTGATACGTGTATATTAGACAATACCCTAGGATTTACAATGTAGTGCGCAGTTACAACGTAATTTGTAATTGACATTGGGAAGCGCACTATAAGATGTATATCCTTAAATAAAGTTCCTGGTCAAGATTTACTAACACGGGTCGGTTAGTAAAATCCACTGAGACCAGTACATGTCGTATATCGTGACTTGGTCCGATGGTTTATCCCAATGAACCATGAATCTCGGGAGACTCGTATAGACATTTAGGTGTTTATTTGATAAACACTGAACGACTCACTGATGATTTCCTAATAGATGGTACACCAACGTCAATAGGAATCTTCTCGAGTTGAGAGAGCATAGTGGTCCTTCGAACAATGGGATATATGAGTTATCCTCCACAATTTGATGGCAGTCACGTCACCGATCTATTTAGATCAGACCTCCGCCTGTTCTTTGGGTGTGGACTGATGCTCATGATATCCAGTGCGTATCAAGAAATGATCTGTCAGTCCCGTGTACAGGGCATATGCATTCTACACGTGTTTACGATCTAGTAAATCCATGGTCGTGGTATAACTTCAGAAATCAGTTCCGAGTGTTGTTTAGAGATCTTAAATTGAAAGTCGACTATATTATACCGAACAGATTTGACGTTCTCATCTATATCCCAGGTATAATATAGATAGCCTGTGACAGAGGAATTATACGTATGCAATGACCTCGACTTGCATAGTTTAGCGAGATTATCTGTGGTCGTCATAATTCATAAGTGGGTGAATTATGGACACGAAATTTGATTTCATGACGGATAAACCTAAACTTAGAGAGTCCCACAATATGAAATGTACTCGTTGAGCACTTGGGCGACACGATATGAATAATACAGATTATGAATAATGCTTCATCGGATTAAATGAGTTAATTCAGATCGTTTAATCAGTTAAACGATAACACATGCAATATGGGATTTTGGTCATTATTGTATATTTGTATTTGATACATAATTTGATTAGATACACATTAATTAAGTGTCAAAATGAGATTTTGACACATGCTATTAATATATGTATTTGTTATTTAATGTAAATAAAAATACATATATAATAATATTATATTAATTAATTATTTAGATATTTATTTGTTAAATATTTGAATAATTAAATAATATTCATATTTCATAAATGTTAAGAAATATGTTTAATTATTATTGGAACACATGACATGATCAAGTTAAACTTAATGTGTGCAATTATGATTGGTTAACATAAAGTTTAACATTTTGAATTGGATTAATTTCTTAGATATGACCAATTTAGCCCTCATGAGTCGGTCACTTGTATTTTTAAGATAAAAAATTTTCATTTCCTTCTATCCATCTCCTTGGCCGAACACCACCATTAGAAAAGCTCTCAATCTTTGGTTTGAAGAAACCATGAAGAAATTGAAGAAAATCAAGAAAAAAGACTTAGGAAAAACAAGGATTAAAGGTAATTCTTCAACTTCCTAAGCTTAGAAATTTGTTTCATATTTCTTGATGATCTTATGAGATCCTCGGGTTTCTTATTTTCATAAAATTTGGGGCTTTTGGTTTTGGTGGATGGATATGGAAGTATTGATGCATGTGTGAAATGATTTGGATATATTAGTGTAATTAGTGTTCAAATTATTCATTTGATGATATGTTGCCATTCTAGAGTGTTATGACCACTTTTGTAATACCTAGAATTGTTCTTGGGTGCTTTATGTGTGGTGACTTTGATTGGTGTTTTGATTAATTGGATTAATCTTCAAAAATTGGATTTAAAGGATGAAATTTGATAATTTTCTGTTCTAGATCAGATCTGGAATTGATTCTATTTTGGTGATGAAAATGATGTCATTTTAATGTATTGGATGTCTTTTGGGTTTTGGAAAAATTGCCGGAAATTATTTCAGAGTTGAAATAAGCGAAAACGACCAAAAACGGCGTTACCGAGTAACGTTTGAGCCAACCGGGTGATGGCTGTCCAAACAATGAATTTGTCACTATTCGGGCAGCCCATGAACTGCCCTAACACTATTAGGGATGACCTGGGCAGTCCCTATAAGTGTTGGGAGGTCGATTCGGTCAAAAACGTGTTTTACGTCATTTTGCGGAAAAATATTTTTCGTAAAAGTTTTGCGAAGTTTCTACCTTATTTATGTCGTTATTTGATATCGAATAAATGTGTTTAGATGAAATATGAATAAATTAATAATATTAGATATTGAATAATTTGTTCAGTAATTTAAAAGGTTTTAAAATTACGATTTCGCCCAAACCGCGCTTCCGCCGCGCCCCTCGCCTAAAACCCCAACAATTTATAAGTATTTCTCATTTTTCTTCAAGATAGAAATTGTTTCTATTAATCTTATCTTCAATTATGTTGCTAAGATTGATCTCTCTACTCTTAAGTTTTTAATTAAATTTGTTGGAAGCTTGTTTGAGGATGTTATGCATGTATGATTAATGTATTTGCTTAGTATTATAATTAAGCTTAATAAATTAATTAGAAAATTAAAGTTATCATTCTAGAGTTGATTAGCCATTCATAATTAACCTAGAATTGTTCTTGATTAATTTCATGATGGTGAGACTTGATTGGTGTGGTAATTGGATGATTAAGGTGTTGAATTTTGTCAATTTACTGTAAAATATCCAATTTGAGTAATTTGTGAAATTAGGGTTCTTAACCCATTCAAATTTTGGGGCTTTTCATATATATGATATAATTTGATGTATATTTGATGTATGTAAAATTTGGGATTGATTGGATTTGATCTTGATATGTTTTGAGGAAATTGTGCCAAATTGCAATTAATATAAAATCTGGGTTATTTTCGTAATTCTGGAAAAATTTGAGCAGTTTCAGAATTTCCAGAAAATTCTGGATTTGAGTTGCAAATTATTATTTCATGTATTTGACATGTATAAATTATTTTGGGATTGATTTGGAATCAATTAAATATGTATTTGACATTTTAATGACCAAAATAATTAATTTGTAAAACTTTGGGGTAATTTGGTAATTATAAGAAATATGATTTCTTGGGTTAAAATTTCAGATTTTAAGTATTGGTTAATTAAATAAATATGTTTATTTGATTAATACAAGATAAATTTTTGAAATCGGAAAAAATCATTTTTCCGCGTTCCGCTGCGCTAACCCTATAATTCCTTATAAAACCCCAACACTCACGTCTTATGTAAATTTATCAAATAACAATAAGAACTTAAATAGAAATTAGATATGTGTAAGTACACAAACTTATAAATCTCATCTTCACCTGAAGGCCGTTTACTTATATTAAACCTGGATAATTTACTCACTGTACTGAATGCAACATTGTAGTAAACTTATCTTCTCAATTCCACACTATATTTCACATCTACGGAATTTTGGTATCTCTAATACATAAATCTAAAAGTATTCAACCACATACATACATAATCTTTTTTTTTCCGCACTGTAGTTATACTTTATATATTAGCAACATCAATTTTCTACTAACCGGAACTAACTTATTATTTACCAAACCACCCAAACCCGTGGCTAAGGCCAACCCAAACCCGTGGTGGTTTCATGAGCTTAAACTATGGCTGGTTACTTCATATGGATTACGTAAGCTAAAACATAAGCATTAACTAACTATGAGCTGTTAAACTTTTACTGAAACATTGAGTTGAAGCCTCAGACCTCCATATAATATAAGATATTGACGCTTGATTCCATATAAAAATTTCCACTTTAAATATCATGCCAAAACCGACTTAGGGGTAAAAGAGGGGTATTTTGGTCATTTGGTCAATTAATCTAATTAATTATTAATAATAAGCTTTAAGTTAACAAATCCAATTTGTAAACTTTAAGCTTAATAAAATTATGCTACATGTAACCAATAATAACCAAACATATTACATAACATTTATGTATTATTGAAATAATTTAATTATCTATATATTTAACATTTAAACATCTAAATAATTAATTAATGCGATTATTATTATATGTGTATTTTTATTTACATTAAATAACAAATACATATATTAATGGTATGTGTCAAAATCTCATTTGACAATTAATTAATATGTATCAAATCAAATCTTGTATCTAATACAAATACACATTAATTATTAATTGACTGAAATTCCCCTAATGCATGTATTTTCGTTTAACTGATTAAACGATTCGAATTAACTCATTTAATCCGGTGAAGTATTACGAATAATCTATATTAGCCATAACGCGTTGCCCAAATGCTCAACGAGTACACTTCGTATTGTGAGACTCTCTAAGTTTAGGTTTATCCGTCACAGAATCCAATTTCGTGTCCATAATTCACCCACTCATGAATTATGATGACCACGGATAATCTCGCTAAACTATGCAAGTCGAGGTCATTGCAAAAGTATAATCCCTCTGTCACAGGCTATCAATATTACACTGGGGATATAGATAAGAACGTCAAATCCCTAAGGTGTAATATAGTCGACTTTTAAATTTACGATCTCTAAATAACACTCTGAACTCGCTTCCAAAGTATACTACGGGCATAGATTTACTAGATCGCAAATACGTACATGATAACTATGTCATGTACACAAGACTGATGTATTCTATCTGATACTCACAGGATATCATGAGCATTAGACCACACCCAACGAACAGACGAAGGTCTGATCTAAATAGACCGGTGACGTGACTGCCATCAAAGTGTAAACGATAACTCGTATATCCACAGTGGTATCTCAAGTCGAAAGACCACTATGCTACTCGACTCGAGAAGATTCCTATTGACGTTGGTGTACCATCTATTAGGAAATCTTCAGTGAGT
>SKCR01004128.1:0-26664 GCA_019454045.1 Zanthoxylum bungeanum | reverse complement strand
GGCTTATGTCATAGATTTATTATTAATTTAATAAATTATGGCATAAATATAAATTGATTTTTGGTATACAAAGATTAATTAATCAAAACTCTCTCTTCTCTCTCAAATTGCCGTGAACACCATTGAAGGGCAAAGGAAGATTTGATCTTCCATTCTCCATTTTTGCTAGCACAAGCAAGGATCAAAGGAGGTGATAGGGAAACCAACAAAGAGCTTGGAATACAAGAGCTTGGAGCTTGGAGTCTTCTTCCTCTCTTGGCCGAAACCAACCAATCCACTTGGAGCTTGGAGATTCAAAGTTTTTGTTCATCTTCTTCATCACATAACTTTGTAGTATGATTCCGCCATGCTTCAAGTCTTTTATTATATTCTTTTCAGTATTTCATATGCTTAATCTTTGTTTGGGACCTATATAATAGAAACCAACACATTCATAATGACACTTCAACAGAGGGATGAGCGGAGCAGTATCAACAACCAGAGGTATCATTTCAGGAACCCGAACCGGCAAGTCTCGATTTGATTTCTATTATTCAGATTTGACGAGGATGAAGCTGAAATGTTTGTACCACTGCACCAACAAATGAGGATGGAATTCTGTATCCTCAAAATGAAGATCTTGGAGATTCCATTGCACAGATGTTTGAAGAAGATCTTCCTGAACCATCCGTTCCAATCATATCAGAGGATGAAGACCTAAAATCTGACATTTCTTTTCTTTTCATCCTCTGGTTGACAATTTTGAAGCATGTATTTCACAGATGACGGATAAAGAATTGAATACGGAAATTTTAAAATTCATCTGTGAAGAAAAGGTGGAGCAAGAAGCAAGCAAATGGAAGAGCAAATGTCTGACCTTAATAAAGATCCAGAACATTCAGGAGAAACATCGCTGTTTTTGGGAGTACAAATCAAAGATATCGCCCAGAAGCTTGACAGAATAGAACTTCCATTCCAAGTCAAGCATCATACGAGACCTCCTGATTTTATTTCTTTCTTTGCAGGAACCACTGGAACAACAAGAAGTAAAAAGGTGGCACGAGCACTGAATGAGACAAAACTATTTTTACCACTTTACCATTGGAAGAGACCCTTCAAAAGCAACGCTCACGGGATTGTCTTTGATCGGACATCCAAAACAACATTGAAACCTCCTTGACATATGAATTTCAGTCACGTCTGGCTGAAGACGAAAAATTTAGCGCTAGCAGGGAGGCAACCCATGCAATTTGTAATATTTGTTTTCATATTTTGTGTGAAATTTTTAATTTTGTGTGTTATTTTTATAGGGGGAAAGGCATAAACGAAGCATTTTAAGACAGAAGGAATTGTGTTTGGCAATCAAAGATGAGAAATAATTCATTTGCGATGGCGAGTAGGAAATGAAATCTTGAGACACATCTAATGAATTTATACTACGCGAGTGGCGTATTGCGTACACAATTCCGTTGCCTTAATTATTGCTTTGATTTGCTTTTCAGTTGTAATTATCTTATTTTCGTAGACAGGATCCAGACTTTTTGACCTTTCACGATTTCTTTGTTTTTTAGCTAACAATCGTCCTTTGGAAGATATTAGTGCTATTATTACTCACCCTTTTTCAGGTATTATAAATTTAGCCCGTCATTGCACTTTTGAAGGCATCCAGAGTTGAGAAAGAAATACATAAAAAAAAAATGGAAGCCACTTCAAAAAGACGAGTTGAAAACATTTGTGTGTTTTGCGGTAGTACTGTTGGTACTAAACCACAATACATAGAAGCAGCACAGGAATTGGGTCGAGTCTTAGCCGCAAGGAATATGCACTTAATATATGGCGGAGGAAATCTTGGATTAATGGGGATCGTTTCAAAGGCCGTACATGAAGGAGGCAGTCATGTTTTGGGAATCATCCCAAAACCATTGGCAGAGGCAAATCTTATTGGATCATCAAAAGGAGAGGAACTGATCGTGCCAAGTATATCTGAACGACTGGTAGAAATGATTAACCGCGCTGATGCTTTTATTGCTTTGCCAGGTGGCCTGGGTACGTTGGAGGAAATTTTTATAGTGCTATCTTGGGCGAACTGATATACACAAGAAACCGCTTGGACTGCTCAACGTGATGGATTTTATGATTTTCTTTGTGTGTTTCTTGATGATGTTCGGAGAAATGGGTTCGTGTCAAAACCTATGAAAGAACTCCTCTTTACTGCCAGAACTGCTCCAGATCTAATTGACCAACTCGTAGCTTATGAACGACAAGTTGACCCTCTCCTTTCAAAGATAAAATGGTCCGAGGACGATCGTGGTAAGAGGCGTCGAATTAATCTGGATCTTAACCTTTATTTCCTATAGAATTTCAGCTAATCAGGTACTATCTTCTAAACTCTTCTTCTGCTGTTTAAGACATTGGGGACAATGTCTCATTTAGGTTTGGGGTGAGGTTTAGTTAATAGTACTTGTTTGTATTGTGTTTTTATTTTTAGTCCAAAATTTTCGAAAAATACAAAAAAATGGAAATTTTCAAAAATTACAAAAATATTTTGTGTTTTTTGTGTTTTTATTTGACTAAAAATGTGAAATTGGTAAGAAATAGCCGAGTAAGGAGTTTCCACTCTTGAGACGTATTTCAAACCATTTATTTCAAAACAAGTTAATTTTTGTTTATTTCCTTTTAAATTATTTAATTTGTGAACTCTCCATAACACTGACTAAAATGGATCTTCATATGCTCATTTGACAGGTATTATCAATATGCATAGTAACATATAGACATGAGCTGTAATTGAAAAGTTTGTAATATTTCGTGCTCTAGTTTAATTGGAAGAAGCATTTATAATAGTAATGGAATAAAAAAAAAAAAAATGCTGATTTACAAAAATAAAGTATCTAAGATCCGGGTTATTAAGTCTGTAAGGGTGTTTTAACACCTAGTGCCCTAAAACCAACTGGTTTGGGAGTCACTGACCCAAAGCTCGTTACATGGATCAAAGATGCTGCAAAAATATATTTATATCTGAAGTCTGGGTAATTAAGTCTGTAGGGGTGTCTTAACACCTGGTGCCCTAAAGCCAACTGGTTTGGGAGCCATCGACCCAACACTCGCTACATAGACGGAAGATATTGTATATAAATAAAAGTCAAAATTCAGAAAAATCAAAGAAAAAATCAGAAAAATCAGAAAAATTATTCCATTGCTCCAAAAAGGTGTGAAATCTGATAGAACTTTAGGACAAAAATATTACTCTCTTATCAACTGCACTTATGACTGTTGTGGGCAAAAATGAGTTGTTTAATATTTTGTTGGCTGTGTATATGAAGAATGGTAAAAATAATCGGAGAATTTACTTATTCAGTAATTTAGAAAGAAACAAAACAACTAGTAACTTGGAGTAGAAGTTTCACCTGATTAGTCACTAACTTCTTTATTCTCTTTTCGCTTGTCTTTTTGCTTCTGTGTGCATTACTAACTTTTTACTTTTGTAAAAATGTTTGTGGGTATCATTGCTGTAAACCCTCACGAGACTACAACCGTCCACTAGGGACACCTAGGGGTTTAAAGGCTTGTTGCATACGCTAAATGCAACCGTGATCCCTACGAAAGTGGCTTAGTTAATTTTTTATGTTATTTTTATTCTATGTTTTGCTCGAGGACTAGCAAAATGTTAGGTTTGAGGATGTGATGAGTGGTATTTATATCACTATTTCCCACTCATTTAGCCTAATGTTTTGTATTGTTTCTCGATTTTTGAACGTTTTGATGTGTTTTTGTTGTTATTTTACAGATAAATAAAGTTTGGAAAGCACTTGAGGCAATTTGGGGCAAAAACGGACAAAAATGCGTCAACAGGATATTTTCATCTTTTCCGCGTCGCGACGCTGAAGCCTTGCGCGGCGCGACGCCCAGGATGCGCCGAATGTGCTAACATGCACCGTCAGCCACGTGTCTGTTGGTTTTTATTAAGGTCCCAAGATCAAACAAGACATGAAAATCGTGCATGAATACACCAACGAAGATAGCGGAATACTTACATTGGTTGGTTGAGTCGATTTGAAGACAAATGAACCCAAAAAACGCACTGCCATGAAAGCCTACTGCATGCAGTCCACTGCCTCCAAAAACAGAATTTTGAGATGAGAAACGCAGCTCCTAGCTTCTTTGGATGGATCCCGGCTCATGGTCGAACCTCCCTACCACTTCGCAAGACTTGTAAGTGTGCTAGCACTTGAATTTTCACACCATGAAAACCCACTCTTGGCTTCCATTGTTCACGCCATTTCTGGTTTCAAAAACAGTGAGCATTTCATGCTTTTGGCGTGAGGAGAAGAGGAGAAAAATAAGAGAGAAAGAATTGTGTATTAGTTATTACAAAAGTGGTATAACATTTGTTTATATATTTTCCAAAAATAATAAATGTTTTACCATTTAATTTGCTTTCAAAAAACAAATTAAATCTATTGTAATATCCTTGAGTGTTTTCCACACTCCAAAGTCAAAAGTCCATCAAGTCACATCTACTTTAATAAAGTGACATGTTGTGTGTCTTTCACTCAACCCATCAATCAAATCAATCAATCACTCAAAGTGACTTTTGATTTGACGCTTGATGTGACGATTGATTTGACGCTAGATGTGACTTGCGTCGCCGCACTCGAATTCGAAATACGAATGCGCTCGCAATCACACTCGGGCTCGGGTTCGTTAATTCCCAATTAGCGAGTTTTCCGTCGCGTCGTAGTTAAATGATTACGCTTAGCGAATTCACTATTCACGTCACTAACGAATTAATTCTAAATTAATTCGTTCGCCCGAATTAAAATCTAATTTTAATTCTGCGTCGAAATCTAATTTCATTTAATATAATCGAATATATTAATTTAATCGATTAATTCCAAATTAATCGTTATCTCTCTTTTGACGATATGTTATCCTAGATAAAATATCTCCGTAATTAATCCTAGATTAATTTTCTCTCTCTTCTATATAATCCCAATTATTCAAGAGTGCAAGTTGTGCGTCATCGGTGGATTATCGGGAAGCGACCCATGAGATCTCCGGATACGTTGGCAGTAAATACGGTCGTCGGAGTATCCGAATCACGTACGTACCAAGTACTACGTTCTACCGATTTACGAGACAAGGTCGACTCCTAGCAAAGCACCAAGTCTTCCCAATTCTCCGGACATATCCATTTAAGAATATCGAAGATCTGTATCAAGCGTAGTATACAATTGTATTGTATTGCGTATATCGATCCAGTATCGGACGATCACATGTTAGGCTGGGCTGTGGCTGAACATTGGACTGCCGAAATAGTACTACTCAATACAACTACAACTCGGACATCCGAACTTTGCACCTAGTATAATCCTAGGTTGTCAAGGTTCAACCTTTTATAGAGCCTAGTTCTGTATCCTGCGTGATCATCAACTCCATATGTCTGAAGTGACACTTCCATCTTGACATCACACCCAGTGCACTACGATTCCTGATAAACCCAGAAGAGGTGAACACAGAACCAGTTTAGGTCCCAACCACCAAAACCAAAGTTTACGATTGTTGCAAGTACTAGCGATGCAAGTCTCAGGTTAAGACCATATACACCTACCCTGATGCGGCCTCCCATAGACACGCAGACATACTACCAATGGGATTCCGCGGGGTCTATCCAGAGTGAAGCTGTTTCCCATACCATTGGTGAAACACGACCTCCTATCGCACTTGCATAAGTATCCAATACTTATATATATGAGAACTATGCCGTTGTGCCCTCATAACGCACACAAGTGCAATACTAGCCTATTCCACATTATCGATGTCCAGTCTCGATAATACTACGGCTAGGGATATTTAATGATTAATCCTTCGTGGACTGATACTGTCTCATATCATCTCAATCCAGGAACTAATCATAGGGACCTCTCTTCATTTATATATCTATGGTGATCTAATCACAAATGATGAGAGTGCAATTTCCTTATTACATAGTTAATTTGCTACAACAACACATGATTTGTGCAAATAGTGATGCTATGGGTCATATTATCCAACAATCTCCCACTTGGCACATAGCCAGTCACTCGAGTGTCTAACACCCGAACTATGTATGGTTCGCTCAAATTGCTGAGAAAAGGTTTTCCTCAGCGGATTTGTTTGATTATCGTTTGACGCGATTTATACGATCATCACATCGCCACGATGTATGATCCGAACGAATCAGATGATATAGAGTATATATCTGGATCGTCGATGAGACCTTTAATTCCTTAGCAGCATGTGCTGACGCCTAGCTCAGCTGCTAACAGAACTGTATCTAATCTAATTAGATTTATTTCAATCCAAAAGACTTCTATTGCTGCTGGCTCAGCTGCAGCAATAATCCGCATTTGTTGTTTATTCGGCAACAGTTATCTTGCTTGGAAGATTTCCAGCTCACTGTCCCGTTATTCAAACTTTATAGTACCGTAGTATTTAATCGTTTGGAAACTTGCTGCAGTGATCCCAGTCACTCAAGTTCTCCTTCTCCATAGTTTAAGACAGCATCTTTAGTTCTCTGAGATACTAACAGATGTTCTTAATTTCAATCCAGTGACTATCACTGGATTGACCCGATTGTGACGCCATATCCGAAGCGTATGAGACACCAATACAAGTACATTTTAAATGTACAATTTCCCAGAGAGTGTTAACAACTCCAAATCTATCCCAGTAGATCTTTATTCCATGAATAAAGGTTGTTACTCCCCAGAATTCTACGGAGAATTTCAATGAAAGAATATCTATGAAAGCCAAGCTTTCAACCAATTGCTTTATGGGAATTTTACAGTTAGTGCGCTCTCCACCAAACAAGGGAAGCCAAGAGTGGTTTTCATGGTGAAAATTCAAGTGCTAGCACACTTACAAGTCTTGCGAAGGTGGTAGGGAGGTTCGACCATGAGCCGGGATCCATCCAACGAAGCTAGGAGCTGCGTTTCTCATCTCAAAATTATGTTTTTGGAGGCAGTGGACTGCATGCAGTAGGCTTCCATGGCAGTGCGTTTTTTGGGTTCATTTGTCTTCAAATCGACTCAACCAACCAATGTAAGTATTCCGCTATCTTCGTTGGTGTATTCATGCACGATTTTCATGTCTTGTTTGATCTTGGGACCTTAATAAAAACCAACAATGGCATCAAGAGCTTAGGTTCAAGCATGAAAATGTAGGGCTTAATTTGGGTAAATGTTTGTTGAGCATGATTTGAATAAATTGATTGTTTAAGTATGCTTATAACATGTTTAATTTCATTTTGGTTGGACTAATTTGACGAAAAATGATTTGGAATTATTTTCCCCAAAATTAATACCTTGGCCGAATGTGAATGGAATTTTGGGATCTTGGATTTTTTGATTTTTTAATTCATTTGATGAGTTAGAATCGATTAGGTTGACGTTAATTTGAATCGAATTGGATTGGATTTCGAATTGGACAAAAATCCCCAAAACCTTACCTTGGCCGAATTGGTGTTAGTGCCCTAATGTCTTGGTAATTTTGATTTTGTGATATTGGATGTGTATGAAATCAAATTGGATGGTGATTTAATGTTGATTATGGATTCGATTGGATTGAAACCGAATCGGACACAAAATCTCTCTTTTGGCCGAGACAAAAGAAGCATGTAAATGGGTTTGATTTTTCAATTTGTGTGTTGGACATATAATAATGAATTAAGCATGATTAATTGGACTAATATGGTGTTTTAGAAATATTGATTTAGTTGATTAATCATGTAATACACTTTAGTTTAATTGAATATGAAATTGGATTTTGTATATTTAATTAATTGGGCCTAATTTTGGAAATTGGACTTTAATGTTGTATTTGGGCCTATTGGGCTTGATTTATCAAGTTGGGTTTAGGCCAAGTGGATTGGATCCAATTGGGCCCAAAACCTTAACCATAAAGCCCAAATGCAACTAATGAACCTTTAAGGTTTAATTTGGCCTAATGGGCCAAAATTGATTTATGGGCTTATGGGGTAAATCCCGGATTGGACTTTGGTTATCGGTTTGACCCGAGTTGACCAAAGTCCACGCCTTAAGAAATCAATTAAAAGCCCATTGGACTTTAATTAAATTGACGTTGGACGTTAATCGGTCTTTGAGACGCGTTACGATTAAATTTGGAATTTAAATCGTAAAAGGTTTATTAAATAAAGTGCAATATTTAATTTGGAATTGAATAGTGAATTAGTATTAAATGCATGTTAAATTTGATTTAATGATGTAGTTTAATTTAATTCATGAATTCGTACTTTAAAGTACTTATTCGCAAAAACGAGTTTGACTCGAACAAAATCAAATCGTTGTTTGAACATTGGATGATCACTTAATTATCAGATTAATTAATTTGATTATATTGATTGATAGCATGCTTATGTGTGTGAATACGTGGTTGTGTTGAATGAATAATGTATATCGGATGGATATTAGATGGGTGGGCAATTTTAGAAATTGTTGTAATAAATTCGATTTATTAAATTGGACCTGCGTGTCCAGCCTTATCACTTTCATTCTCTTTGTATTCTCTTCTCACCTATTCCCCTCTATGTATATGAGGTTTCTTTAGAAGTGTAGTGTAACGGGTAGAAGTAATACTAGTGCTAGCTTGAGTGAGAAAGGGAGAGATTTGATCTAGGATCAATGTGTAAAGTATCCATCCGCATATCATTATTATTTATTTTCATACTCGCTTTATTATGTATTTAGAATGCATGTTTAAGGGTGTATGATGATGAGACCTTAACAAAGATAATTAAATTGGTAGCCAATTTGCACGCGAAAAACCCTCGTTCTATATTAAGCGATTATCCTTCCATTGAATAATTCTTGTTCAAGATCCGATTGGCATTGGTTTGTTGGCCAAAGTCAAGACCTTGTCAATTATGGATGTATTTGAATCATGAGGGTTTTGTTCCACATCGGTGTCTTGTCCAAGTTGTGATTTGTTGGCCAAAGTCAAGATCACATCTTGTCCAACGACATTGATTACGAAACTTTCCTTGTCAATGGGTCCCGCTTAACTGGAGTCATTAGGTTTGTTGTGCCAAAGCCAAGCCTAGATGATTCGGAGGATATGGTCAGGAAAATGTATTAGATACATTGGCGTAAATAATATGTTTAGGACTCTGATGTCCACCTGACCGGATCTAGGAATTGGATTGGATCCAATTGATCTGTGAGATCTACGTAGTTAAATAGCATACAGCTTGTTGGCCAAAGTCAAGGTTGTATGTTATTTAATAGGATCCTAGCCCACTAGGAAACACGGTTCCCGAGTACTCGACAGAGGGTTAGAGGCTCGACGAAAAATAGTGGGAGGTAAGTATTGAATTTGCAACAACATCGTTCAATTACTCGCTAAACACGCTCATTTATATTTTACTCGTCACATTAATCAAAAGTATTAGTTGGACTAATATTTTATGTTGTTTTAAAAATATATATAGTTGGACTATATACAAACTTATTCAATATATAGTTGATTTTATAATTGGATTATAGTAATCAATATAATTGAATTAAAATAATAGTTGATTTTATAATTGGATTATAGTAATCAATATTAAATTATAGTTGATTAAATAATTGGATTATTGTAATCATTATAATAAATAGTACCTTATTAAAATTGATTAAATAGTTGGACTATTAAAATCAAGAAAGAATTGAAAGGTTGAATATTTAAAATATATAATCCTTGGGATTAATGTTTTAAATGATTTAATTTTCAATTGGGAATTAATAATAGGTTAATTTATTTGATAAAATAACTTATTATGTCTAAGCCCATAATTAAGCAAATAAGTAGAGCATAAAATCTTTGGAAGATTTATGTGATGATGACTTTAGTGCTTAATTAATATACTTATCATAAATCTATCTTTAGATTTAAAAGTATTAAATTACAATTAATAATTCTTAAAGAATTGATTTGACTATTCTAGAGGTGAAAAATCAAAGTTTGCAATTGGGCGTGTTGCACAAGGTGCACATCGTTTCGATATTTCGAAACCCAAGGCTTGGCCAAAAGTTTGTGAAATATTGAAAAGATAATTAACATATCCCAAAGTGACTACCATTTGGATATGGAAGACACGAAGGAATTAAAGAAAGGGCGATGCTCTAACTTTAAAAATATTTCAAAGTTATGTTCACTAATAGTATTGAAATTGGATTTTAAATACTTAGTGTGGTACATAAAATATATGTATTGATGTTCAGAATCCGCTATGAGCTGGATACTGACTTCAAGCCGAGATTTCTCTGCGAATCGGAAACGGGACGAAAGTCGCTGTTTCGACCGTAGATACCTAATTTAGGAACTACCCTTTGGGTATGTACTTAAATTGGAACTGTTATAATGTAACTAGTTTGACTAGAGACATTATCTCTCTATCAGTGTTTAATCCATTCCGGATAAAACCTTTATATTCTAGAACACTAAAGTGTTTTATTATATAAAGATGATACTGAGATAAATACATTAGATGTAAAATAACAGAATTTATATTTTGAATATAATGAAAATCTCAAACATATAAAATGACAAATAAATAGCTCATATTGATTTGATCAATAGAGACTTATTTGTGGCACTATTGTCTAGGATAATTAAACCAGACTCGTATATCCACACTTTTGAAGAGTGGGTACTAGGACTGATTTGATTATTCAAATAAGGTCTGTGAATCTAGTTTATAAGGTAAAGTACCGAAAATACTATTTACTTGGTAATAGTATAAAGGTCACCGATCTGTTAGCCCTATTCATGGTGAAGTTAGTGGGCCCATATCTAGCTAGGCTAGATGTGAACATGAATATTTCGTGACCTTAACAAATGTAGCATCACGTTATGGTTTTGTGTTTCTTTTGAAGAATACAAATCGGAAACTTTAAAGTTTCGACACGAAGTAAACAAACAGATCGGCTATAGTATTATTCCACCACGGTAAGACCGTATTGGAAAATACTTAAGCAGTAAGTTTCATATATACATGAAATATTACGGTATTCTTTCATATGAGGACTCCTCTCAAGACACGTCTGTTAGACGGTGTGTCCGAACTAAAACCAAATTTTGTTGGACATGATTAGGTTTATCACGAGTCACTCTGAGCTACTATTTCCTTCTACAGGATATGTATTTACAGTGCAAAACTTATTTAGAATAAGGTTCCATGAAAATCTGTTTGACAGATGTCATATAGGATATGAACAGGGAAGAAACGGGGGTTCTCATTCCTGATAATTTGGGTATGCCAGGCATAACGTTTGGATGATACCAAACTAAAATACCCAAATTGGATAAGTGCCAATATAGGTTTCCTAAGGGAAACCTTAAGTATAGTACTTGTAAATCTCACATGAGAACAATGTGATTGTTGCTCACCATGCGGTTTTTCCTGAGAGGAATACCGATATGCAGTGGTCAGTGGGAGGATAGTGATACTCGATGAAAATCGGAGTAATACTGTTCTAGGCACGAAGTCCGTAATGGAACACAAACAGTTCATCAATGATGAATCTACCATTAATCTTCAAATACACAAGAACTTCGTAGATCGGATAGAGTCAGAAAACAACCTAGGGTATGGGTTTCTGATCTAACCTCATAAAGATGTCAATCTTATGGAGGTGTACCATCCGACTACGTTTTGAGGAAGTGATACGATGTATCGACTCTCTATTATGGCAAAGTGCCATGAGTCCGAAATGGATTCCATGTATAACAACTATTTTGGATACTAGATGTTGTACCACAAGGCATTATGCCTATTGGTACTTTGAATGTCTTCAAGGAAGACATACAAGGATGGCAACATACCAACGTACAAAGCAAGGCTTTTGACGGAAAGGTATCATTATCAACATTGTGTTAATAACGGTTCAACCTTTTACCTTGTTGCCATGGTAAATCCATTTTGAAGATGCTTGTTGATAACTGTATATTTCATTTATGAAATATGTCAGTTACAAATCAAAATCGCTTTCCTGAAAAGGAAACCTTTTGGAGAATGTTTATAACATTCTGACGATTTTGTATAACCGACAAACAAGGTTTGCGGATTATTCAATCCATGTTTGGATTGAAGCAAGCATAAGGTTCTTGGAACTGTCGTTTTGAAATAATCATAATGGTTTATGATTTGACTCAAAACAAAATAATTCTTGTGTATATAAGGAGGTTAGTGGGAGCGCACTGACAGTTAAATTCCCATAAAGCAATTGGTGAAAGCTTGGCTTTCATAGATATTCTTTCATAGAAATTCTCCATAGAATTCTGGGGAGTAACAACCTTTATTCAAGGAATAAAGATCTACTGGGATAGATTTGGAGTTGTTAACACTCTCTGAGAAATTGTACATTTAAAATGTACTTGTATTGGTGTCTCACACGCTTCGAGCATATGGAGTCACAATCGGTTCAATCCAAGTGATAGTCACTGGATTGAAGTTAAGAACATCTGTTAGTATCTCTGAGAACTAAAGATGCTGTCTTAAACTATGGAGAAGGAGAACTTGAAGTGACTGGGATCACAACAGCAAGTTTCCAAACAATTAAATACTACGGTACTATAAAGTTTGAATAACGGGACAGTGAGCTGGAAATCTTACAAGCAAGATAACTGTTGCCAAATAAACAACAAATGCGGATTATTGCTGCAGCTGAGGCAGCAATAGAAGTCTTTTGGATTGAAATAAATCTAATTAGATTAGATATAGTTCTGTTAGCGGCTGAGCTAGGCGTCAGCACATGCTAAGGAATTAAAGGTCTCATCGACGATCCAGATATATACTTCTATATCATCTGATTCGTTCGGATCATACATCGTGGCGATGTGATGATCGTATAAATCGCGTCAAACGATAATCAAACAAATCCGCTGACGAAAAACCTTTTCTCAGCAATTTGAGCGAACCATACATAGTTCGGGTGTTGGACACTTGAGTGACTCACTATGTGCCAAGTGGGAGATTGTTGGATAATATGACCCATAGCGTCACTATTTGCACAAATCATTGTGTTGTTGTAGCAAATTAACTATGTAATAAGGAAATTGCACTCTCATCATTTGTGATTAGATCACCATAGATATATAAATGAAGAGAGGTCCCTATGATTAGTTCCTGGATTGAGATGATATGAGACAGTATCAGTCCACAAAGGATTAATCATTAAATATCCCTAGCCGTAGTATTATCGAGACTGGACATCGATAATGCGGAATAGGCTAGTATTGCACTTGTGTGCGTTGTAAGGGTACAACGACATAGTTCTCATATATATAAGTATTGGATACTTATGCAAGTGCGATTGGAGGTCGTGTTTCTCCGATGGTACGGGAGACAGCTTCGCTCTGGATAGACCCCGCGGAATCCCATTGGTAGTATGTCTGCGTGTCTATGGCAGGCCGCATCAGGGTAGGTGTATATGGTCTTAACCTGAGACTTGCATCGCTAGTACTTGCGATAATCGGTAAACTTTGGTTTTGGTGGTTGGGGGACCTAAACTGGTTCTGTGTTCACCTCTTCTGGGTTTATCAGGAATCGTAGTGCACTGGGTGTGATGTCAAGATGGAAGTGTCACTTCAGACATATGGAGTTGATGATCGCGCAGGATACAGAACTAGTACTCTATAAAAAGGTTGCAACCGTCGGGACAATATGACTAGGTCAGGATTGCCCGATTTAAAGAGACTAGTTGCTTGATGTCCGATATATGTTTCGTACGGGGCAGACACATTTCCAGCCCCAGGCCTAACATGTGATCGTCCGATACTGGATCGATATACGCAATACAATACAATTGTATACTACGCTTGATACAGATCTTCGATATTCTTAAATGGATATGTCCGGAGAATTGGGAAGACTTGGTGCTTTGCTAGGAGTCGACCTTGTCTCGTATATCGGTAGAACGTAGTAATTGGTACGTACGTGATTCGGATACTCCGACGACCGTATTTACTGCCAACGTATCCGGAGATCTCATGGGTCGCTTCCCGATAATCCACCGATGACGCACAACTTGCACTCTTGAATAATCTGGGATTATATAAAGAGAGAAAATTAATCTAGGATTAATTACGGAGATATTTTATCTAGGATAAAATATCGTCAAAAGAGAGATAACGATTAATTTGGAATTAATCGATTAAATTAATATATTCGATATATTAAATGAAATTAGATTTCGACGCAGAATTAAAATTAGATTTTAATTCGGGCGAACGAATTAATTAGAATTAATTCGTTAGCGACGTGAATAGTGAATTCGCTAAGCGTAATCATTTAACTACGACGCGACGGAAACTCGCTAATTGGGAATTAACGAACCCGAGCCCGAGTGTGATTGCGAGCGCATTCGTATTTCGAATTCGAGTGCGGCGACGCAAGTCACATCTAGCGTCAAATCAATCGTCACATCAAGCGTCAAATCAAAAGTCACTTTGAGTGATTGATTGATTTGATTGATGGGTTGAGTGAAAGACACACAACATGTCACTTTATTAAAGTAGATGTGACTTGATGGACTTTTGACTTTGGAGTGGGAACACTCAAGGATATTACAATAGATTTAATTTGTTTTTTGAAAGCAATTAAATGGTAAAACATTTATTTTTTTTTTTTTTTGGGAAAATATATAAACAAATGTTATACACTTTTGTAATAACCAATACACAATTCTTTCTCTTCTTTTTCTTTATTTTCTCCTCTTCTCCTCACGCCAAAAGCATGAAATGCTCACTGTTTTTGAAACCAGAAATGGCGTGAACAAGGGAAGCCAAGAGTGGGTTTTTCATGGTGAAAATTCAAGTGCTAGCACACTTACAAGTCTTGCGAAGGTGGTAGGGAGGTTCGACCATGAGCCGGGATCCATCCAACGAAGCTAGGAGCTGCGTTTCTCATCTCAAAATTCTGTTTTTGGAGGCAGTGGACTGCATGCAGTAGGCTTCCATGGCAGTGCGTTTTTTGGGTTCATTTGTCTTCAAATCGACTCAACCAACCAATGTAAGTATTCCGCTATCTTCGTTGGTGTATTCATGCACGATTTTCATGTCTTGTTTGATCTTGGGACCTTAATAAAAACCAACAATATCTTTATTCCATGAATAAAGGTTGTTACTCCCCAGAATTCTACGGAGAATTTCAATGAAAGAATATCTATGAAAGCCAAGCTTTCACCAATTGCTTTATGGGAATTTTACTGTTAGCGCTCTCCCACTAACCTCCTATATATACACAAGAATTATTTTGTTTTGAGTCAAATCATAAACCATTATGATTATTTCAAAACGACAGTTCCAAGAATTTATGCTTGCTTCAATCCAAACATGGATTGAATAATCCGCAAACCTTGTTTGTCGGGTTACAAAATCGTCAGAATGTTATAAACATTCTCCAAAAGGTTTCCTTTTCAGGAAAGCGTTTGATTTGTAACTGACATATTTCATAAATGAAATATACAGTTATCAACAAGCATCTTCAAAATGGATTTACTATGGCAATAGGTAAAGGTTGAACCGTTATTAACACAATGTTGATAACGATACCTTTTCGTCAAAAGCCTAGCTTTGTACGTTGGTATGTTGTCATCCATGTATGTCTTCCTTGAAGACGTTAATGTACCAATAGGCACAATGCCGTGTGGTACAACTAGTATCCAAAATAGTTGTTATACATGGAATCCATTTCGGATTCATGGCACTTTGCCATAATAGGTAGTCGACACATCGTATCACTTCCTCAAAACGTAGTCGGATGGTACACCTCCATAAGATTGACATCTTTATGAGGTTAGATCAGAAACCCATACCCTAGGTTGTTTTCTGACTTTATCCGATCTACGAAGTTCTTGTGTATTTGAAGATTAATGGTACAGATTCATCATTGATGAACTATTTGTGTTCCATTACGGACTTCGTGCCTAGAACAGTATTACTCCGATTTTCATCGAGTATCACTATCCTCCCACTGACCACTGCATATCGGTATTCCTCTCAGGAAAAACCGCATGGTGAGCAACAATCACATTGTTCTCATGTGAGATTTACAAGTACTATACTTAAGGTTTCCCTTAGGAAAACCTATATTGGCACTTATCCAATTTGGGTCTTTTAGTTTGGTATCATCCAAACGTTATGCCTGGCATACCCAAATTATCGAATGAGAAACCCCGTTTCTTCCCTGTTCATATCCTATATGACATCTGTCAAACAGATTTTCATGGAACCTTATTCTAAATAAGTTTTGCACTGTAAATACATATCCTGTAGAAGGAAACAGTAGCTCAGAGCGACTCGTGATAAACCTAATCATGTCCAACAAAATTCGGTTTTAGTTCGGACACACCGTCTAACAGAGGTGTCTGAGAGGAGTCCTCATATGAAAGAATACCGTACTCTTTCATGTATATATGAAACTTACTGCTTAAGTATTTTCCAATACGGTCTTACCGTGGTGGAATAATACTATAGCCGATCTGTTTGTTTACTTCGTGTCGAAACTTTAAAGTTTCCGATTTGTATTCTTCAAAAGAAACACAAAACAATAACGTGATGCTACATCTGTTAAGGTCACGAAATATTCATGTTCACATCTAGCCTAGCTAGATATGGGCCCACATACTTCACCATGAATAGGGCTGCCAGATCGGTGGCACTTTTACTATTACAAAGTAAATAGTATTTTAGGTACTTTACCTAACAAACTAGATTCGCAGACCTTATTTGAATAGTCAAATCAGTCCTAGTACCCACTCTTCAAAAGTGTGGATATACGAGTCTTCTTTAATTGTGTCCTAGACAACAATGCCACAAATAAGTCTCTATTGATCAAATCAATTTGAGCTATTTATTTGTCATTTTATATGTTTGAGATTTTCTTTATATTCAAAATATAAATTCTGTTATTTACATCTAATGTATTTATCTCAGTATCATCTTTATATAATAAAACACTTAGTGTTCTAAAATATAAAGGTTTATCCGCAACGGATTAAACACTGATATAGAGATAATGTCTCTAGTCAAACTAGTTACATTATAACAGTTCCTAATTTAAGTACATACCCTAGGTAGTTCCTAAATTTAGGTATCTACGGTCAAAACAGCGACTTTCGTCCCGTTTCCGATTCGCAGAGAAATCTCGGCTTGAAGTCAGTATCCAGCTCTTAGCGGATTCTGAACATTAATACATATATTTTATGTACCACACTAAGTATTTAAAATCTAATTTCAATACTAGTAGTGAACATAACTTTGACAAATATTTTTAAAGTTAGAGCCTCGCCCTTTCTTTAATTCCTTCGTGTCTTCCATATCCAAATGGTAGTCACTTCGGGATATGTCAATTATCCTTTTCAATATTTCACAAACCTTTGGCCAAGCCTTGGGTTTCGGAATATCGAAACGATGTGCACCTTGTGCTACATGCCCAATTGCAAACTTTGACTTTTCTCCACTAGAATAGTCAATAATTCTCCAAGAATTATTAATTGCAATTTTAATACTTTTAAATCTAAAGATAGATTTATTATAAGTATATTAATTAAGCATTAAAGTCATCATCACATAAATCTTCCAAAGATTTTATGCTCTACTATTTGCTTAATTATGGGCTTAGTCATAATAAGTTATTTTATCAAATAAATTAACCTATTATTAATTCCCAATTGAAAATTAAATCATTTAAAACATTAATCCCAAGGATTATATATTTTAAATATTCAACCTTTCAATTCTTTCTTGATTTTAATAGTCCAACTATTTAATCAATTTAATAAGGTACTATTTATTATAATGATTACAATAATCCAATTATTTAATCAACTATAATTTTAATATTGATTACTATAATCCAATTATAAAATCAACTATCATTTAATTCAATTATATTGATTACTATAATCCAATTATAAAATCAACTATATATTGAATGAGTTTGTATATAGTCCAACTATATATATTTTAAAACAACATAAAATATTAGTCCAACTAATACTTTTGATTAATACGACGAGTAAAATATAAATGAGCGTGTTTAGCGAGTAATTGAACGATTGTTGCAAATTCAATACTTACCTCCCACTATTTTTCGTCGAGCCTCTAACCCTCTGTCGAGTACTCGGGAAACCGTGTTTCCTAGTGGGCTAGGATCCTATTAAAAACATACAACCTTGACTTTGGCCAACAAGCTGTATGCTATTTAACTAGGTAGATCTCACAGATCAATTGGATCCAATCCAATTCCTAGATCCGGTTAGGTGGACATCCAAGTCCTAAACATATTATTATACGCCAATGTATCTAATACATTTTCCTGACCATATCCTCCGAATCATCTAGGCCTTGGCTTTGGCACAACAAACCTAATGACTCCAGTTAAGCGGGACCCATTGACAAGGAAAGTTTCGTAATCAATGTCGTTGGACAAGAAGTGATCTTGACTTTGGCCAACAAATCACAACTTGGACAAGACACCGATGTGGAACAAAACCCTCATGATTCAAATACATCCAATTGACAAGGTCTTGACTTTGGCCAACAAACCAATGCCAATTGGATCTTGAACAAGAATCATTCAATGGAAGGATAATCGCTTAATATAGAACGAGGGTTTTCTCGCGTGCAAATTGGCTACCAATTTAATTATCTTTGTTAAGGTCTCATCATCATACACCCTTAAACATGCATTCTAAATACATAATAAAGCGAGTATGAAAATAAATAATAATGATATGCGGATGGATACTTACACATTGATCCTAGATCAAATCTCTCCTTTCTCACTCAAGCTAGCACTAGTATTACTTCTACCCGTTACACTACACACTCTAAAGAAACCTCATATACATAGAGGGGAATAGGTGAGAGAAGAGAATACAAAGAGAATGAAGGTGATAAGGCTGGACACGCAGGTCCAATTTAATAAATCGAATTTATTACAACAATTTCTAAAATTGCCCACCCAACTAATATCCATCCGATATACATTATTCATTCAACACAACCACGTATTCACACACATAAGCATGCTATCAATCAATCTAATCAAATTAATTAATCTGATAATTAAGTGATCATCCAATGTTCAAACAACGATTTGATTTTGTTCGAGTCAAACTCGTTTTTGCGAATAAGTACTTAAAGTACGAATTCATGAATTAAATTAAACTACATCATTAAATCAAATTAACATGCATTTAATACTAATTCACTATTCAATTCCAAATTAAATATTGCACTTTATTTAATAAACCTTTTACGATTTAAATTCCAAATTTAATCGTAACGCGTCTCAAAGACCGATTAACGTCCAACGTCAATTCAATTAAAGTCCAATGGGCTTTTAATTGATTTCTTAAGGCGTGGACTTTTGGTCAACTCGGGTCAAACCGATAACCAAAGTCCAATCCGGGATTTACCCCATAAGCCCATAAATCAATCTTGGCCCATTAGGCCAAATTAAACCTTAAAGGTTCATTAGTTGCATTTGGGCTTTATGGTTAAGGTTTTTGGGCCCAATTGGATCCAATCCACTTGGCCTAAACCCAACTTGATAAATCAAGCCCAATAGGCCCAAATACAACATTAAAGTCCAATTTCCAAAATTAGGCCCAATTAATTAAATTACAAAATCCAATTTCATATTCAATTAACTAAAGTGTATTACATGATTAATCAACTAAATCAATATTTCTAAAACACCATATTAGTCCAATTAATCATGCTTAATTCATTATATATGTCCAACACACAAATTGAAAAATCAAACCCATTTACATGCTTCTTTAGTCTCGGCCAAAAGAGGGATTTTGTGTCCGATTCGGTTTCAATCCAATCGAATCCATAATCGACATTAAATCACCATCCAATTTGATTTCATACACATCCAATATCACAAAATCAAAATTACCAAGACATTAGGGCACTAACACCAATTCGGCCAAGGTAAGGTTTTGGGGATTTTTGTCCAATTCGAAATCCAATCCAATTCGATTCAAATTAACGTCAACCTAATCGATTCTAACTCATCAAATGAATTAAAAATCAAAAAATCCAAGATCCCAAAATTCCATTCACATTCGGCCAAGGTATTAATTTTGGGGAAAATAATTCCAAATCATTTTTCGTCAAATTAGTCCAACCAAAATGAAATTAAACATGTTATAAGCATACTTAAACAATCAATTTATTCAAATCATGCTCAACAAACATTTACCCAAATTTTAAGCCCTACATTTTCATGCTTGAACCTAAGCTCTGATGCCATGTTGTGGTTTTATTAAGGTCCCAAGATCAAACAAGACATGAAAATCGTGCATGAATACACCAACGAAGATAGCGGAATACTTACATCGGTTGTTGAGTCGATTTGAAGACAAATGAACCCAAAAAACGCACTGCCATGGAAGCCTACTGCATGCAGTCCACTGCCTCCAAAAACAGAATTTTGAGATGAGAAACGCAGCTCCTAGCTTCGTTGGATGGATCCCGGCTCATGGTCGAACCTCCCTACCACCTTCGCCAAGACTTGTAAGTGTGCTAGCACTTGAATTTTCACCATGAAAACCCACTCTTGGCTTCCCTGTTCACGCCATTCTGGTTCAAAAACAGTGAGCATTTCATGCTTTTGGCGTGAGGAGAAGAGAGAAAAATAAGAGAGAAAGAATTGTGTATTAGTTATTACAAAAGTGGTATAACATTTGTTTATATATTTTCAAAAAAAAATAAAAATGTTTTACCATTTAATTTGCTTTCAAAAAACAAATTAAATCTATTGTAATATCCTTGAGTGTTCCAACTCCAAAGTCAAAAGTCCATCAAGTCACATCTACTTTAATAAAGTGACATGTTGTGTTGTCTTTCACTCAACCCATCAATCAAATCAATCAATCACTCAAAGTGACTTTTGATTTGACGCTTGATGTGACGATTGATTTGACGCTAGATGTGACTTGCGTCGCCGCACTCGAATTCGAAATACGAATGCGCTCGCAATCACACTCGGGCTCGGGTTCGTTAATTCCCAATTAGCGAGTTTTCCGTCGCGTCGTAGTTAAATGATTACGCTTAGCGAATTCACTATTCACGTCGCTAACGAATTAATTCTAAATTAATTCGTTCGCCCGAATTAAAATCTAATTTTAATTCTGCGTCGAAATCTAATTTCATTTAATATATCGAATATATTAATTTAATCGATTAATTCCAAATTAATCGTTATCTCTCTTTGACGATATTTTATCCTAGATAAAATATCTCCGTAATTAATCCTAATTAATTTTCTCTCTTCTATATAATCCCATATTATTCAAGAGTGCAAGTTGTGCGTCATCGGTGGATTATCGGGAAGCGACCCATGAGATCTCCGGATACGTTGGCAGTAAATACGGTCGTCGGAGTATCCGAATCACGTACGTACCAAGTACTACGTTCTACCGATTTACGAGACAAGGTCGACTCCTAGCAAAGCACCAAGTCTTCCCAATTCTCCGGACATATCCATTTAAGAATATCAAAGATCTGTATCAAGCGTAGTATACAATTGTATTGTATTGCGTATATCGATCCAGTATCGGACGATCACATGTTAGGCCTGGGGCTGGAAATGTGTCTGCCCCGTACGAAACATATATCGGACATCAAGCAACTAGTCTCTTTAAATCGGGCAATACTGACCTAGTCATATTGTCCCGACGGTTGCAACCTTTTATTGAGCACTAGTTCTGTATCCTGCGTGATCATCAACTCCATATGTCTGAAGTGACACTTCCATCTTGACATCACACCCAGTGCACTACGATTCCTGATAAACCCAGAAGAGGTGAATACAGAACCAGTTTAGGTCCCCCAACCACCAACCAAAACAAAGTTTACCGATTGTCGCAAGTACTAGCGATGCAAGTCTCAGGTTAAGACCATATACACCTACCCTGATGCGGCCTCCTATAGACACGCAGACATACTACCAATGGGATTCCGGGGGGGTCTATCCAGAGCGAAGCTGTTTCCCGTACCATCGGTGAAACACGACCTCCTATCGCACTTGCATAAGTATCCAATACTTATATATATGAGAACTATGCAGTTGTGCCCTCACAACGCACACAAGTGCAATACTAGCCTATTCCGCATTATCGATGTCCAGTCTCGATAATACTACGGCTAGGGATATTTAATGATTAATCCTTCGTGGACTGATACTGTCTCATATCATCTCAATCCAGGAACTAATCATAGGGACCTCTCTTAATTATATATCTATGGTGATCTAATCACAAATGATGAAAGTGCAATTTCCTTATTACATAGTTAATTGCTACAACAACACAATGATTTGTGCAAATAGTGACGCTATGGGTCATATTATCCAACAGTGTCAAATCTGATTGGTCAAAATTGCTAAAGTGCGCCGATCATGCTAACGTGTGCGCCGTGCCACGTGTCACCATCACAACGGTTTTGCTAACGTGCGCTGGGAGCCACGGTCGGACATCCTATTCGACCAACCCAAGCGCGTGCCACGTGTCATCTTTCTATTGGACCGAATTATCAATGAATCAGAGCACGCCACGTGTCACCATTCTATTGACCGAATTTCAACCCAATCACAAGCTGACAGTGGCAGGATTTCATTGGACCGCATCGCCAGCTAACCAGAGCATGACACGTGTCTCATTATGCTGCCGACAGACGCGTGGTCAACCCGCGTGGACTCCGCGTGAACTGTTGCCAGCGTCGCGACTCTAGTGCATTTTGAGCGTCGCGACGCTGGACCAAAATATGTGTAGGCATTGCATTTTTGCATATCAGCCCAATGATGAGCCTCGAATGGAGGCACTATTTTTTTAGTTGCGGAAGTTGCGGAAAGCGGTCGTCGGAAGGGAAAAGTCAAAAATTGACATTTTGTGGATTTTATTCGCTCGTTTTGCTTCGGGTTCGTCGTCGCCTTTTCCATTTCAAATCATCCTTGGCCCAGAACCCTCGCAAGCAACATTTCCTTGGCCCAAACACCAAGCCCACCTAAACCAAAGCCCACGCCCATTTAAACCAAAACAATAACCAGGTGCCAATTTCCTTCCCACCCACGTGAACACCAACTCCACCAAGCATAAATTGACAAAATAAATTAAACCAATTCAGCATTAGCCACCCATCCTCCACTAACTTTCTTCCCTGCACGCCCATTACGTAAACCCATGCACCCATAACCACCCATCACTCCACTGACCAACTTGCAACTACAAACAAAGCCAAAACACTAAGCAACAAAAGCCATGCAACAGCCCATTCAAACGCCCCTAACCTTCATCATTTACGCCCATACACTGCTCCCTGCCTCAACCACTAACCGCCCATGCCTCTGGCAGATGATGACCCTTCACCCACTCCTCTCGGCCCCTGACCTCTATCATCACACAGCCCACGCCTCTAGCATTAGCCGGCCAGCAACCTCACCACAGCAACTGACGCACATCCCTCTCTCAACTGACGGCAGTAACAACCCTTCACAGCCACGCCATAACCCCTCATGCCTCGCCCAGCTTCACACCTCTAACCTGACCCTTCAACGCATGTATGATGATAACAGCACAAAACCAAGTCAGCCCTACGTGAATCACACTCACAAACTAACAGCCCTTCATTCAGCATCAACACCCTCGACGCCACCTACCTAGCTAACGCACACTCACAAACCAACAGCCCTTCATTCAGCATCAACACCCTCGACGCCACCTACCTAGCTAACGCCCATTCAGAAGACCACACAGCCCCTAATCAGCTCCAGTTCAGCGCCCCATTCAGCCCTCATTTAGCCTTCAAAACACACGCCTAACTGCCTCTTAATCAGCTCTATTCTGCCTATCAACCAGCGCCAAAATCAGCCATCATTCTGCTTCTATCCTTCATGCCAAAATGTCCCTACTCAGCCCTTATATTCAACAGCCTGTAAACAGACTTACCATGCAGCCCCATGCACGTTCACCCCTTTTCTGATCAGCTTCAACTCACGCCAGTAGCAGCCCCAAACCACGTCCAACTTTCCCCTTTTACCATTACAAACTGCACTAAAAATCAGCCCTATAACTACCGGATTCTGCCTACAAGACCTGCCATAATTACCGAAAACAATGCCTCCATTTCAGCCCTTCACTGCCTCTCTCGGCCCCTCACTAAACTGACCAGTGAACTGCGCACACCACAGAACCCTAGCCTTCACTCACTTCGGACCATCACGCACAGCTCATAGCTGTCCATGCAAACAAACACAAACCTTGCAGTTCTCGGCCACCCTGACTGAGCAACACCGAGAAACAGCAACCCTCACACTAGCCCAATCATCCAACAAACACAGCCCTCTCCCCTTCCTCTCTCTGTCGAGCCCTCAAACACGCATCAAGCTCCACGAGCCCACTGCACTGCAACTACACCTTGGAACCCTTAGCTTCACTGCCAACCGAGTGGAACTTCAGCCCAAAACAACCCTAACACACACGTAAATTGCCCTGAAACCAAGCCCATGAACTGCCTTAAACCACCCCATGCATGCATCAACCCACAACCCTAAAACCGGCCCATGCACGTGTAAGAATTACCTCCATAACAGTCCAAGAGTTGCACCCAAGATTAACCCAAAAACGGCAAGTTAAAACGGAGGATAATAGCCTGAGAATTTGAGTGAAAATAGTGAGAAATTAGAGAAAACGGCGAGCGGAAGCCACGAGTGAAAACAGCGGAAACAGCGAAAATAATGAAAACAGTGGAAAGAGTGAACCCTTGAAAACAGTGAAAACAGTGAAAACGGCAGAAAGAGCGGATCTGTTGAAAACGGACAAAACAGCGAAAACAGCGAACCCGGATAAAACAGCGGAAAAGCAGACATTGAGAACAGTGGAATGATAACCCTTCCGGCACCGCGGTACGCACTCCCGGACAACGACTAAAAGGTAAGACCTGAGGGCACCCTTTGTTACTTTACTGTTACGGACGCGACGTATTCGGTTGACGTCAGATACGTCTAATCGGGTATGCGAAGTCCTACATTGAGAACGGCCAGATAGTTGGCCACATATTTATCCCGCATGTGTCATTTTATTGTTTTATTGAGTATTGTGGATTGGTGCATGATGTGATTTCGGGTGAATGGAATATGTGATATTGCTTGCGGTATATCGGATGGAAACCCGGACGTAAATTCCGTAGCCGATTCCGAATGGACGGTAGTGCGGTCTGCACTCGGGATACAATGCCACGTACCACTTAAGATACACATATCTCGTCTCATCCAAATTGTATTTGAGCATGTTATAGCCTTTAGGTTATTCGTTTATTATTTAAAGCATGATTTAGTTTAGTTTGTTATTTATTTGTTAAAGCATATTTAGGTTGTCCTTTATGCATGTTATTAGTTTATGATGTGTTTGGGTAATGATTTATACATGTTAATGTAATGATTCAATGTGCTCGTTGTGTTATATTGCATGGAATTATTGGATGATGAAAGCATGTTAGATCTAAGTACCCTTGAGCACGCATGCTAAGTAGACTTGGTTAATATTGCACAAATCACAAACATTACAAGATGACATAAAGTAAGAGACCATTCCGAACCCAACGGTTTGAGGTCTTCCCTTGCGAGGGGTGAGTGCGGCCTTAAATCTTTGTCCCGGTTCACACCGGGTGGCGACTCCATGTTATTTCGTACTTCTCAGCTAGGCCGCGAGCCTAGGACGGCGTCGCCCAGCTCCTGTTGTCTACAGTCTGGCGACTCCACTGGGGATATAGAGAATTGGCTCCGAAATGATATCTTGTAATGTTTGTGATTTGTGTTTTAATTAATCATGACTACTGTGTTTATGCCTGTGTTTTAGACTGTTGTCATTTGTGTATGTTTGTGTTTTGGACTGTTGTCATTTGGATTTATTTGGACTCTTTGTTAAAAGATATGAACTCATTTTCGTTTAAACCGGGACAAGTTCATGTCCTTTTGACAATTAGGCCGAAATTTCTGAAATGCCGATGGGCCAGTTTGTGTTTGGGCCTTTTATCATTTGAAGTTATTTAGCCGTGTTATCGCAAAAGTGTAAACTTGTTGGGCCTTTTCAACTGGGACAAGTTTGCATTGCGCAATAGTGTGATTGAATACTTTAAAATGATAACGAGCCAATTATTGTAAATTATTTTTGAATATGTTTACATCATACATCATGTCACGCATACACGCATCATGTTAACCCTTTTTGTCTTAAAAGCCATAGTAGACTCCCGTTGGATTAGGAAAGAAGAAAGATCCGTCAAAAGAATCGTCAACCAGAATAAGTGAGGCAGTCAACGAAGAATCCCGCCTGGATCAATTGGAAGCCAAGGTAGCCGAGATTTTTGAGCAGTTGCAAGTCCTGAACAATGATGTGACCAGTTTGACCGTGCCCTATAAGCTAGTAACAGAGACTTGTGCAACCAGAATGAAAAGATCATTGGGAAACCTTCAAAGACCGAGTCTACTTCCTCAAGACTTCTCCTATCAGAAACAGACAACTTCCAGTTTGGGTAAACCGTTGTCAAAAGATGTTTGAAAAACTGAAGATGCAATGAGAATAAGAGTTGAAGGGATAATTGTAGTTCTACCTCAGAAGTCTAGCA